>JAEQBH010005954.1:0-256941 GCA_016808115.1 Tetrastigma voinierianum
TTTTCTTAATGATTTTCTTAGGCCAGCAAGGTTTTTAATGAATCCTTCAGCATAATTTAATATACCTAAAAATCTTTGAAGTTGTTTTCGATCTATAATTTTCTCAAGAAAATCCTTAATCTTTTCTAAAATATGATTATGTAATTCTATTCCTTCTGAATCAATCAATAATCCTAAAAATTCAATCTTTTGTTCTCTAATTATAGATTTCTTTTTGGATAATCCAATACCATGTGTTTTGCATAAATTTTATTGTTTTCCCAAAATTGTAAAGGATTCTCAACATAAAGAGATTCAAGTCTAAGTTTAATCTGGGAAAAAAAATTAAGGCTTTTCAACAATCTAGATTCTAATTTGAGTAAGGGTGTAGAAAAATCAGTTTTTGGTAAAGGTAGTGGAATAGGATAATCACCAGCTGAGCTGCAGAGGATAAAGGAATAGGAAGTTCTGAGCATAAGCATGTTTTAAGGCGTGGGCGTAGTAATCCGATAGTTCTGAGTTTGAGCGAAGAGAATAGGAAATATTATTTTGAATAATAACTTTAAAAAGTTGAAGAAAATTATTTCCAAGTAGAATATCACAACCAGTATTATGGAAATAAAGAAGAGGTAATTTAACAATATATTTGCTAATCAAGATACGAGGATGTTTGATGCCTTTTGTAAGGATAATATTTTGATTTGAAATATCTTTTCCTTGTATTGCAGGTAAATCTGTATGGTATTCTTCAGGAAAACAGGCTGATTTGGAAAGACATATCTGGATGGAATCGATATAAGCGTGAAAGGTTCGACCTTATAATCGGGATAAGTTAAACCAATCAAAATATATATAGAGAGGACTAGTCATTTTAGAATTTATGATACCGATTTTGATTAATTGTAATCATTAAGTTTTGGATACAATTTGCCAAGGTTTGCATTTTCAAGAAAGTCATTCTAACATAATGATAAATAATCTAATTTTTCCTTCATCTTCAACCATTAGCGGTAATTTTATCTCTTGATTATTTAATCGAATTGTACATTACAAAATTTTGTTACCTGACTTTTCACCAGTTAAAATTAATGTAGTACGGTTCGTTCAAATCGTTTAATTTCTAACATAAGAGTTAGACTTTTTTTGATATGGCTGGAAGGGCTCAATTATCAGTTAAGATATCAATCTTTGCTAGTCATGGCCATTAAAGTATTCTCCCTTAATTTTGTAATTTGTAATCTTTTTTGTTTGTTCAAGGGTTTTGAATGTTATTCTAGGATGAATTAAATCATTTGTAAGTGTTAAACTAGAACAGGATGGTCTAGAATCTAAATATTTGGGCTTATCACTTGTAATAGAAGTAAAAAATCATCTTGAAAGCGATACTAGGCGTTCTGGTGGATAGATTTCGTCAATATCATGAAATAATAGTGGAAAATCTATATAGTCTTTTTTGAAGCGGAAATACCAGTATGGTGTGTATTTGATAAGGCATACACAATCTTATAAGTTATAGAGTAAGGTTTGTTGCCTTCTCTCATAAAATCTTGTCTCTTAAAATCCAAAATCAAACTTAAAGTTCTATCAAAATCCTTATCTGCAAGATTATAAGCTATTTTTGGATAAATATTGAATATTAATTTTGGTATTTAGATTTCCCTGCGATTATTCCTAGAATAGCTTCTTTTTTATTAACAATCCTATTGTCTAATAATGCTAAATCTATTGGAGTATCGATTCCTTTTCTAAATGTTACTTATAAATTATTTGTATAGATCTAATATAAATCCATCAATCTTACATGATCTTTTTCGTTAATCTTTAGAAATCCTTTGAATAACTTCATTTTTTCCTAACGAGAATTTAAATCTTATTAGAAGTTACTTCAATATTTAAAGCTTTTTCTTTTAGGCTTAGGCCATAATACATAATATTTTTTCTCAATCCAAAATTTTCCCATAATTTTCTATTGAATCCTAAGTATTCAATTATGCCGTAATCAGTTTTTTAAATCTTTTTGAATAATTGACTACCAAATAGAATATCTTGAGAAAAATCTCCTAAACTTTCAATCACCTGATTGTTAATAATTTCACTCATCTTCTTCAGAATAATCTAAATCTTTAGACAAATATATAAATCATTTGAGAATCAGTTTTTATAAAATTGATTCATCCGAATTTAATAGATCATCCAAATCTTGAGTTTTCTCACTTGAATAAAATCTTCTTGATTAATCATCTTTTCAATATCATGCATCTATCTGATCTTCTTCTTATTAAACTTATTGGGACATTCATTTGCATAATGTCAATTTGATTACAACCTGCACTTCCTACATTCCTTTCTTGGCTTAGGATTTTTCCTTATAAATGTGTATTTCTAATCGGATTATTCCAATTTCTCCTAAAGTAACCAGGTCTTCTTCTTATAAAATATCTTCTTCTTCCAAATCTATTTGGGAACCTGTTAGGAAACCTGTTTGGGAATCATTTGAAATCATACCATTACTTCTTCTTTTGGGACATAAGGTTTTCAAATCTCTATAGATGTGCTTATTTCCTCTAATGAGCATTTTCTTTTCTAATCATTTTAGCTTTCTTAATCAAATACGCTTGATGACACCATTCACTTAATCTTTCTTTTAGATACGAAATCCTTCTTCCTAAGGTGTCATAATTGACAAATGGATAGTCACGAATTAGTCTGAGATCCCGTGGATCTGGAGATCTTTGAATAAAACATATTTAGGTACATAGTATCTGTACAAATCTTTCCCGTATATATGATAAATAATAATCTTGAAAAACATAAATGTATTTAATGCAGAAGACATATATCATTTAATTCGGTTTAATAAGTGTGAACATATTTTTACGCATCTTGGGGAATCTCTATCTATGTATCCTTCTCATAGATTCAATTCTTAAGGGTGCACGCTTTGGTTACAATATCATTGATATTTTCACGAGCAAGCACAAACGCTGTTTTACGCTCGTAGGTTTTGCGGTCTTTGTGAAGCGAGATTTAATCATTGCCATTCCTATATCTCTTCAGTCTTCAGAGACATTCTATTTACACTTAGTGCTAATCGGAGTGATGTTTCCATCTATCCTGAGTAGAATATATCACGGATTACAATCGAATCTAAATATATTCCAAATGGATTTATACCTTACGGTCTTGTCAAGTCCATTGTTGAATCTGTTAACATTTTTACATATTTATTCATGAACATAAGTACATTTCTAGCGATTGGAGTTGGAATATCGGGGTCTAAATCTTGCCGCGTTGGATGATTCGGGAATATCATTGCAGCGGTTTCCTACCGGGGTTAGTTCTTTGCCTCGTCATTGGATTCTCTTCCATTTTTAGATTACACTTTGGTATATTTAATTTTTCAAAGGTTTTTCTAAAAATCTCAAGGTCACTATCAGAAGCATATTTTAAATCCATCTAATCGTCTCCTTGAAACCAATACTCCTTATCTGAATAATAATTGTCTATATCCATTGGTTCACAATCATTATCATCAGAACAATCTTCTAAATAATCGAATTCTTCAATCATTTCATTACAATATAGGTATACTATAGTAGTTGTGTCCAAAATCTCGTTTTACGTATTCGAATCTAAATCTATATAAATCTATAATTATAATATGTTTGTATCTAGATTTCTAATTATAAATACTATTGACATTTTTTCAATTTTTCTTAAAAATCCTATTTATATCTTGTTTTGAAAATCCTTTTCCCTATTCAAATGTAGAATATGGTTCTTCTAATTCTAACATTTTTCGCTTCAAATCTTCTAAACTAATTTGTATTTCCCTAATCATGGATCCATAATATTTTATAGTATTTGGAATAATCTTTAACTTTTTATTAATTCATTATTGCTATCGGGTAAATCTTCATAAGGTAAAACTATTTCTGGTTCAATCTTCATGTTCCATCATCTTCATGATCATTCATTAGGTGGTTTCCATATTCAGTATAACAGTTGCCCAGTTATTAATTGTAAATTCATGATGGATTTGATCATATTCAATCAATCTTATTTGGTGATGAATCAATTCTGTTAGTAAATGCTGATTTATGAATACTTCTAAATTTCTTCGTTTTCGTTCTAAAGTTTCTTCTAAAATACGCATTTCAGAGAATCTCTTCTTAGTACTAAATCTCTACATTTTTGACAACTATCAGTAAATGGTTCTTGCATTAATTCTAACCTTGCTCTGATACCAAAATCAATAATAATAACAATAATAATAATAATAATAATAATAATAATAATAATAATAATAATAATAATAATAGAATAACAATAATAATAATAATAAGAATAACAATAATAATAACAATAATAATAACAATAACAATAATAATAACAATAATAATAACAATAATAACAATGTAACAATAATAACAATAATAATAATAATAATAATAATAATAATAATAATGTGATCATAATAATAATAATAATAATAATAATAATAATAATAATAATAATAATAATAATACTAATAATAATAATAATAATAATAATAATCATAATCATAATAATAATAATAATAATAAATGTCATCATCATCATCATCATTGTTATTGTGTATTATGTGTAATATTGTGTATTATTAGTATTCTAATTTCATAAGAGTTGAACATGTGATCTAGGACGCATGCTTGCAGCATGTCCTCTAACACCTGTATATAATCCATACAACACATAACCCTACACAACCCTTGCTTAGTGTGTAAACGCGACCTTCCCAGTCGCAAATCACTAAAAATCAATGGATAGTCGGCTAGTCTATGTGGCTGGGCAAGCATCCATATACTAAGCCCTTACTTAGGCTCAACAACACCCAATGCAGATTTCAAGGGGTATCAAATCTCGAGTCACCGTCTCTATCATTTCGATTCACAAGTGCTGCGTGATAACTGGCCAGCGTGTTTTCATCTCGAGTCACTCCAGGCTCCTCTCGCTCGACTAAAGTTTGCGTGATAAGCTTGAAGCCAGAGTGTGTTTTCATCTTTCGGGCAACATAACTTTTCGGCTTACACTGCGAGCCTCGTACATTAACACAGAAATTTTGGATATCTACATGGGTCTCTTACACCCACACAGAAATTTCGAATTTCTCCATGGGTCTCTGACACCCTTTTATTCGGATTTCTCCGGTCCTCTTACACCCGCACGAAATTTAGGATAGCTACCAGGGTCTTACACCCTCACGAGGAAATTTGGGACGTCTCCGGGTCTCTTATACCCACCACGAAGTGGGATATCTCCTCGGGTCTCTTACACCCACACAAAAATTCGGGATATCTCCCGGGTCTCTTACACCCTAACTCCAGGCTTCTCGGCAGGATTAAGGCCTTCTTGCTTTATACTACACATCAATTTCTCTTCGTTTCCTGATTCAAACTATGAGTCTTCATTGGACGTAATCCCAAAGACAAACTCAATCCACACTCACCAAGAGTGGTGAATGACCATACCGTGCACCCACACCCGACTCAACGCGATGTTAAAATTGCACATGAGCACTGTGATGCCATCTTGTGACACGATCAGGGTCTACCATGAAACGAATATCGAGGAGATCTCTCACTCATAATCCCGACCTATCAGGTCACTCTCACCCTACATCCTAGGGAAGAACATCTATACATGGCTTCTCTAAAGGCCTTAACCTCCTAAGCCCCAGATCCATGCGCTGAGATGAAACAATGAATGAGATCATATGATCCGTCGATTTAAGCTGCTCTAGTCAACAGGTCGCGAGAGTAGAAGCGTGGCTTAGTATATCCATTGTCGCATGCTCGGTCTCGTACTATGAGACCTCACGCCTCCTAGGACAATCTCAGCCTCCTTATGCCCAAATTTGGAGCAGTGACAGTGCTACGTCATCTGCTGGCCGGGCCGAGACTCTCGGCCTCACCCAGACCACGTGCTCGGCCGGAGCCCGCGCTGCGGGTCTGGGCTATGTGACCGTCTGCGAAGTACTAGGTCTTTGGTGCGGCACCACTGGAGCGATCTTGGTCCCTTTGATCCATGCCTAGGGGTGGAGGAGCAAGCTAGGTGTCCTCTTGCCCTACCGCTAGCTGGGATTGCACTTGTCCCGAAACCTCGGGGATCCACGCCTGCGAGGCGATCCTTATAATATCATTAAGTACAGCAGCGTGGTAGCGCGCCATGCGCTATCGACTGAAACCTAGCACAAATGTTTGGCCGGATAAGTTCGCGCGAACCAGAAGCCTTGCCCTTCTTTTCCCGTTGAAGAAGTTTGATGCTCTCCCTTCCTCTTAATACCGAAGCTCCAATATCACAGATGCCTCGCATGTCATCCACTCCTCCTCTTCACAGTGGAGGATGATGTGCTTCTAATATTGGAGGTTACTAGGACCTCCACATTACCACCATACCATTTATGCTTCTATTGCCTTAATCACCTACAACCTCAACAAAGTCTGGCGATGGCGGTGTTTGGTGGCCGTGTTGCTTGACCGCACCTCGTGGACAGCCTCTACGTCTACGCGCCCTCGACTAATATCTACACGATTCAAATGGCGTTCAAATACAATGCAATATCTTTAGGCATAATCCATCCCACGAGACCACTCATTAATACATAAATGATGTATATGCCAAGTCCACTGCATTACCAAAGCAATGCAAACAATTATCAATATATCTAATCATATTTTATTAACAATTTTTTTATTTTGATAATTTCATTTTTAAATTTTTTATCTCATTTTATTTGATTTTATTTTATTTTTCAAAATTTTTCAAAAAATCACGTGAGCGATGTTCATGAGCAGTGTCCAGCATTGGCTTCGAAGCAGATGCCCGAGTGCAATCCACCACTTTTCACCCATGTTGCAATACAATGAACCCACTGCACACCTATTGCAATACAATTCAACACCCTGCAATACAATTTCCCAGCCTACTTGCACTCTGTTACAGTACAATTTAACACCCTGCACTCCCTATATTGCAATACACCTTGGTGTCCTGTAATACAATTCCTCAGCCTAGCGGTAGTCACGTTGCAATACACTTCTGTGTTGCAATACAATTACCTCGACCCTTAAGCCCTCTTGAGTTACAATACAAATTTTCCTATTGCAATACACTAGCCAACAAAGTCTTCTCTTGCAATACAATTCTCTCAAGCGACTCCTATTGCAATACAAATTCCTAACACCAAGCTATATTAATACAAATTTGGGGGTAGCCCCGAATAAGTTATGCACCATATTTTTTTTTTTGTTTTTTTTTTTTTCATTGCTTCTGACCTTTGGAAAATACCAAATATATATATATATATATACCTTTTTTTCATTTTCGAATATTCAAATAAATTTATAAAAATTTATCTTATTCCATTTCTTCACCTCTAAATAAAATAAATTTATAAAATTTATTTTTATTTTATTTATTTTATTTTTTCATTTTTTTCTAGCTATTTGGAAAATACCCAAAAATATATATAATTTTTCTCATTTTCGACACCAAATAAACTTATAAAATTTATTTTATTCAATTTTCTTCAATTTTACAAATTGTAAAACCTTAGAAAATTATTTTCTTCACCCTTTTTTTTTTTCTCTCATTTCCATCAGTAACCTTCCTTGCTCCTTCTACATGCAATAGCTTAAAGACTGCATCTATACAACTCAATAATTTTATAGTTCAACATAAAATTTATTAAAATTTAAATTTATTCTGATAAATCAAATAAATTTATTCAAACTTATTTCATTCATTTTCTTTGTTCCAGTTTACACATTGTAAACTCCTAAAAATTTCCCAACACACCAAGTGCTAATTACTAAGCACACAAACAATCATAACACATAACAATCCATGTCATACACACCATTCACACATCAATTC
Organism: Tetrastigma voinierianum; assembly: GCA_016808115.1. NCBI lineage: Eukaryota > Viridiplantae > Streptophyta > Magnoliopsida > Vitales > Vitaceae > Tetrastigma > Tetrastigma voinierianum. The sequence continues at coordinate 7,897 of JAEQBH010005954.1, forward strand.
ATCAAATCACACGATCACATACAAAACACACATGCAGTGTTCTAGTTTTGTTCCGTGCCTTCCTAGGCAATCTCATACCCTAAACACACACATCGGAACCACACCCAGTGGTGATGGATGCAATCAGAGCTCCACAGGTATTCGCTATCTGAAGCTCGATGTTACTGTTTGTAAACGCCCTAGCAGGGGTGTCGTTGACTACAGATCAACGTGGAAACACTCGTGAATGTCCGGTGACCTGACCTCTCTCACGAAAATCGGGGCAGAGTCCTACTTTGTCTGAGAGCTCTACCCATATACAAACTGTCTGACATCGATATAATATTTATATGAGTAAAAACAGCCTCTTGGAGGGCCCATACTAATACTCCTTCAAACATACCAACTATATGCCATAGTTTCAAAGAGTTAGAATTTTACTCTTATACAGCATATATTAAAAGTTTAAAACATTCTAATAATACATGTACTACATCATAAAACCAAAGCCACATCCCGGTTTTTTTTCTCAAACTCGGCCTCAAAATGTGCCGTCTTCTCGCGCGCCCCCTGTACCTGAAAATAATATCCCTCGACAGGGTGAGTTATCGCCCAGTAGTGGAATCACCACTAAATGGTTACTCCCGCTAAGTGCATATGCAATACTCCAAGTAAACACACACATTCAAAGCAAAGTCGTGATCGTACTTGAATGTCTAATTGACCGACCCTCGTCAGGAGTCTCATGAAACTCTCCTTTGTCTAAGCCATGTATGAGAAAACATCTTTTGCAAAACAATTCTTGTTGTTTTTGAAACTATACTACCGAAGTATTGGTAAAAATATGGGACTACCCTCCAAAGCGAATGTGTTGGAGAACCTTCCTAAACAGTCATGATCCTCATCCGAAATGATCTGTTGGACCGTATCCCAACCCCACTCTCCGGAAATTCATCCTGTGAAATTCCTTTTAAAAAAACATTTTCATTTTTCTTTCAATTTTTCATGTCATGCACTCACCTAATTTCTAGGCTACCCCGGTGCATATGAAAATTCATTATGCCCTTTTCAATCATTTTTTTTATACCAATATATCAAATATGCATATATTATCAAATTTAGAATCACACATGTAATTCCAGCAATATCAACCCCGACTCCCGAATTTGCTCATAGGCTAATCACTATTCTATTTCAGAAGTAGCTACACCTGATTATATTCCATATAATTGTGACATCAAAAGATAACATCAAGCTTATGCATTAACCTATTAAAATCATCTCAATGGCCTACAAACACAATTATATTTTATATAATTATGTCATTATGTTAACACATTAAAATCATGTATTAACCCTCTTTATTTCCACTTCTGACTCGAGCCATTCATTTCCATGATTCAAGCACACAACACATGGATGATTTTTTATCCAATTCACACAACCCGGGATTGATTTTAACAGTCCTAAAACCCGGAGTGGGGTACGTCCGCCGTGACCCACTCGACTAACCTCGGTTCCACTTTTTGAGAAGCAAGATTCCATTACTTAGTTTCCATCTCCATACACACCTGATACAATTTAATGCATAAAACCCACCTCTAGTAGTGAAAGCGGTGACTACATTGTCAAAGCGATTCAAAAGTTCCCCTGACTTGGTCCCATGTTTTGGGACCCGATCAACGACCTCGCGGCACCAGCCAAACTCAAGCATTCACAAGCAACCAAATAAAGTGTAAAACAAGTATGATGAAACCCCTACCTCACGGAGTTTGTCAAAACTCCTTAAATCGATGCCAGCGTTGCCTCGCCGTGTAGAAGCGACTTTCTTCTTACTTTCAGGGAATCAGGCGGTCGGATTGTGGAATCTAGAGAGAAGAAGATTCTCTCTACAAAAAATCAAAATCTGCTGTCATCTCCCCATTCTCACCTTTGCACGTTTGGTCTTCATTTGAAGGAAGAAGATGACCCTTATTGGCTATCTTGTCTTCTTCCTCATTAATCTTTCAAATGACATCATCATCGAGGCTTTGGATTTTCGACATTTGGCACTATCTCGGCCGTCTATCTCCATCATTTCTCTACTCATGCAACTTATGGCACATGGGTACATGTTATATGTGACTTTTGTCACATCAAATATTGTTTTTCGGCACTTGATGTCGATGCCTCGAAAATGTATGAAATTCCATTGTCTCGGGGTCGACGAAGTCGACATGTTAGCTAGATTTCAAGAGACGATTCCAACAGTGAAATCCGTTTCATCATCCAAGATCTAGAGAATAAATTTCGGATTTTTGACCGAAATTATAATTTTGCCATTTTTTCAAAATTGGAAATTTCTCGGGTCTTACACACCCACCCCCTCAAGGGCAGTTCCTGTAAAACTCGAGAAAAATTCAAGTTTTCATAAAAAGGGTAAAACGATAATTTCTGTTGAAAACCGGAAATTTTCTAGATCTTGGATGGAAAAATTCAATTTTTTTGAAAAATGATAAAACAGTAATTTCGGTTGAAAACCAGAAATTTTCTAGATCTCGAATGACGAAACGGACTTCACCGTTGAATTCTTCTTACGAAATCTAGTTACCCAGTCAAATTTTGTCGGATTTTGAGACAGTCGAAATTTCACGTTTTTCGAGGCATCAGGTGTCGAGTGACACATGACATGACATGTGGTGCACTTGTATGAATGGCTCACATTAGGCTAAGAACATCCAAATGAAGAAATAAAGGGAAAGATAAAATAAAATGAGGAAAGAAAAAAAATTATAAAAATAAAAATAAAAGAAAGGAAATAAGAAAAAAAAAAGAAAAGTCAAAAGAGAAAGAGGCGGAGAGTGAGGCGAAGAAAGAGAGAGAGAGAGAAAATTTTTTTTCACTTCTCTCTAAGATCCTACGAAATCGGATAGTAGGTTTTGTCGTAAGCAAAAGCAAAGTCGGTCGACACATCGAGAAATTTATGCGTGGGTATCAAAATGCCGGAGTTTCGATCAAACTCCGAAGGCTAGGAATTTCTGCTTGGGTTATTTCTAGCGTAAAGATCATTTAATGGCTTGGGGTTTTCTTAGAGGCCATGAGAAATTTGTAAATTGATCCCAAATTTTTTGGGGCGAGTGTAAAAATTTTAGGAATTTTAAGGTGTTTTTTTTTGATAGTATGGGCTAAATTTTTGGGATTGTTCTCAGACTGATCCGGGACAAGATTTTGGGAGATGAATATTTGGAAATTTTTGGGAATGGTTCCGGGCATTCCCGAATTAGGTTGAGGTTTGGTTTCAATCTTGGGACTGATGTCTTCGGGTTTTATTATATGTTTTGGTATCATTGTAATTTGTTAATGAATGGGACAAAAAAAAATGGTTCATGGTCGTGAAGGGATCAAAAGGTGCCCTGTTTTATATGGGTCCGAGATTTGGGCAATTTTATGTGTATTGTTAGAAAAATAAATAACATGCTGTTGTATGTAAAAATTATGTTAATATGTGCTTGTGTGATGTATTAACATGGAAATTGTGATGAAAGAAAATTATATGTAGGAAATATAATTATCCAAAATTTATTAATGTTGCATGTAGCATGACATAGCCTGAAATGGCATGATTACATTTCATATGCATGGGACATCACGTCGAGTCGGGTGTGAGTGCATGGTTTGGGTCGACACTGTGTTTGGTGTTCGACCATGGTAAATCGACACTGTGTTTGGTGTTCGATAATGCATGCGATGAGCCTGGTGGTCGACACCTTGTTTAGTGTTAATGGTAGGCTCATTAACATGGACCACATCTAAAATAGGTATGGTTTTGAGGCTATCGGAGGCTTATCGATACTTTTAAAATAAAGCTATTATCGGAGAGATTGTCCGATTAGCACGAAATAAAGTGGTTATCGGAGAGACCATCAAAGCTTGTGAATACGGTATTATTGAAAGGTATCCTGACTTTACAATAAAGCTATTATCGAGACTATCCATAGCTTTAAAATAAAGCTGTTATCGGAGACTGTCCAAGGTTAGAGATTGTCTGGGATCGGAGATTGTCCAAGGTCGGAGGCGTCGAGTCGAAGCGCTCGCGGTGGAGGTGTCAACATCGAAGGCTATTACGGTCGGAGGAAGCTAATCGAGGAGCTTTACGGATAGGCGGTTATCGGAGGTTGTCTAAAGTATTTGATTTATAAAAACAAAAAGCCTTTTGTTTTGGATAAAGGGTCATTAGGTGAAAAACCAATGACAAGTTTTCACATTTGGCATATGCATGTGTGAGGGAGTCGGTGAGGACTCGGGATATGGGATAGGGTGAGTCACATTCTCATCCATGACATGTAGACATTTGAGTAGGAACGTGCATGTTTTTACTTGAATGTGTGGTGTGCCATTGCATGTGCACTTAGGTGGGGAGTAGCCCTTGTAAGAATATTTCTCTGCTGAGCATTGCTCACCTCGTCGCATGACCCCATTTTTAGGTACAGGGAGTTTATAGGGAGAAAGCGCTCCAACGAGGCCGTGATTGTGAAGAAGGCTGACATGTAGCCTTGACAATACTTTTGTAAAAAGTATTTTATGTAAAAAGAATTGTAAAAAATTCTTTTGGACTATTGTATAAATAGTCGGGTATGTAATTATGGTAAGAGGATATTAGAACAAGCTAGTTTTAATATATGTTATGTATAAGATTGTTGTAATAAACTCTTATGGATTATTGTGATACAGGTTGTATGTTGGGTAGAGCTCCCTGAACAAAGGAGACTCTGCCTATATTTTTGTGTAAATATGGATCCCTTTAAATGGAACACAATAGTGGTATCGGGATCACGAAATCCACGAGGTCCACGTGAGTTGACGGGTTGTTAACGGGACCCCAGGATTTAGGGTGTCACAGCTTGGTATCAGAGCTTATGTTTGCGATTACCCAAGCTTTGATGGGCATAGCCCTTATTAGTAACAGAGCATAAGGTTTGCGATTACCAAGGCCTGAAGGGGCATAGTCCTGATACCAGCTTGTCACAGCTTGGTATTAGAGCTTAGGTAAACGATTACCTAGGGAGCTCGAATGTGGGTATCCATAAGTATGGTCTTGATGCTAGCTCGTTTAGGTTAGGTATCAGAGTCTGATACATAGTCACAGGGCTGATGGGCATGGAGTTTTTTAGATCATGCATTATTATATTCTGTGTTTATTACTTAACATGTTGTGTGATATGTGTGTGGTGATTTGCATGAATGATATACGTGATAGATTGTATAGGGAACAGGGTTAGAAAACCTGCCTTAGGGGTTCGGAAAACAAAATAGAGGCATAATGGTTAAGGGAACTAATTTGTAGTAGTGATTGGCATTGTACACTAAGAGGAGAGAAGAGAAAAATGGATGAGCGATTTGTAGTTCATGATGTTAAAGTCTGTTAGTGGTTGGCATGTGCACTACAGGTAGACTTAGATAGAAATTTGAGAACTCTATTGCTATCTGACAAGTGTAGATGACTAGTAGGGGAAGAGGACGCCGGGGAGGTGGGTGGACTAATAACCCACAATCATCGGCTTTAGACTAACAGACCTTTATAGGTATTGTTGTGCCTTCTTTACCCCTTATGCGACGAGTGTTATTCTTTGCCACCATCGCATAAGTTGGTGCGGGTGGGAACCAAGGGAGGGGGATTGAGTAACCTCGGAGGTTTCGGGCACATGATCCTCAGGCCTTATGGGACATCATAGTCCAGTCATCGGTGGGATAGGCGCGGACACGGTTTGTTCCTTCTCACTGATAGGGGCGGAGGACGGTTCCGGTCTCGAGTCTTGCATAGGCGCCTTTTTGCTCTGTCGATAGGCTAGAGGTCGGGGTTTGGGGTCGAGGGGCTCACGAGGCCAGAGTTCAGGACCTGGGGGCGTGTCTATGCCATCACACCACAGACTGAGCCAGTTGATTAGTCGGTGATACAGGGTATATTTATGTTATCTCGCCTATGGGCAAAGATACTGTTTGATTCTGATTCATCGCATTCTTTTATGGCTGCATCTAGTGTGGATGTTTTGGGTTTAGAGGTAGAGACCTTGGAGCCGTTATATGTGAGTTCTCGCCTAGGGACTACGATGAGGATTGATTAGATATGTCGAGATTGTGAGTTAGAGATCTTAAGGATTTTGGTCATGGTGGAACTTCGAGTGATGGACATATTAGATTTTGATGTCATTCTTGGCATGGATTGGTTGACAGCACACCGAGTCGTCATTAACTGTGATAGTAGGAGGATTACTGCCTACACACCGGACGGAATTCATGTGACTTTTTAGGGGGCGAAGCATGATGCTTTACCCTAGAAGTGCATGACTCTAGATGGAGTGGACAATTGATGGGTTGGCTAGCAAGCCTTACCATAGAGGACGAGGCAAGATAGGATTTGAGTTTACCTCAGGTGGTTTGTGAGTATGAGGACGTTTTTCCGAATGAGCTACCGGGATTACCTACGCACAGGGATGTGGACTTTGTCATTGAGTTATACCCTGGTATGCCGCTTATTTCTATGAATCCTCACATAATGGCACCAATTGAGTTACAAGAACTCAAAGTCTAGATACAAGAGCTATTGGACAAGGGTTTTATTAGACCAAGCACTTCACCTTGGAGCACTTCGGTTCTGTTTACTAGGAAAGAGGTCAAAATTTGAGTGGAATGACCTAAGTGAGAGGGCATTCCAAGAATTGAAAAGGAGGCTTACTGTAGCTCCTATTCTGATAGTCCTGAAATAGGGATAGAGGTACACGGTGTACTGTGATGCCTCTAGGGAGGGACTGGGATGTGTCTTGATGTAGTCTGGGAGGGTTGTGGCTTAGGCTTATGGTTCCGCAAGCGCCTAAAGAATCATGAGCGCACTACCCTACACATGACTGGAGTCAATACCATAGTCTTCGCTTTAAAGATCTGCGCCCACTATCCGTGGTGAGCGCTTTAGGCATTTTCTGCACTCACAAGAGTCCGAGGCATATCTTCAAACAACGGACCTCAAATATGAGGGAACACAAAGGGGCAGTATCCGAGGATTATGACTTCACTTTGCATTACCATCCCAGAAGGGCAAACGAGTAGCCCCGATGCGCTAAATGGAAGTCACTGAGTAATCAAGAGGTGAAGATCCCTGGGAGTGGCAGATGCTCTAGGATCGGGTGTGTGCTTTAGGTTGTAGCATGTGCTGGATTGCTTCCAAGGAGCATTAGGGAGTTTAGTAGCTATGCCATCCCTATTGAGCATGGTGATCGAGTCCCAAGGGCAGGATTTGCAGATATCAGATATCGTGACCGTATAGCCGGGCACTCGGTGACAAAGGTCAGCCATTCCCGCACGCATGGAAGCCTCGCAGGGGATTCGGTCATGGTTCCCGCTTGACCTAGCATCCGAGAGAGATCCTCCAGAGTTCCACATCCCGCTTGGCCGTAGCATCCAGTGGCACGGCGATGTACCCGAGATCTCGCCGCCGAGGAGTTATTGGAGCGGAATGAAGCGACATGTTAGAGATTTTGTTCGACGATGTCTCACGTGTCAGCAGGTCAAGGCTGAGCATCAAAGCCAGTAGGGCTACTCCAACCATTAGAGGAATGAAAGGGAAGCAGGAGCATGTCACAATGGATTTATGATCCACCTCGCTAAGAATACGTGGAGGCATGATGCCATGCTAAGGAAGTGATCTGATTACTAAGTCATCACACTTTCTAGCGATGCAGATGACCTTCACACTGGAGGAATTATGTCGATTGTATAATTGAGAAATTGTCCGGCTACATGGAGTGTCAATCTCTATCGTATCGGAAAAGGACCCTAGAATTACAGCACACTTTTGGAAGAGTTTCCAAAAGGCCTTAGGGACACAGTTGACAATGAGCACTATGTTTCATCCTCAGACATATGGTCAATCGGAGAGGGCCATACAGATTTTAGAGGACATGCTGCGAGCATGCGTCCTGGATCTTAAGGGTAGTTGGGAGAAGCACTTACCCTTAGTGGAATTCGCCTACAATAACAGTTATATATCTAGTGAGTATTCAGATGGCACCCTATGAGGCTTTATATGGGAGGCCATGTCGATCCCCGATTTGTTGGACAGAGGTGGGAAAGAGTTCCATCACTGGTCTGGACCTGATTAGAGACACCTCCGGAAGGTGGGTTTTGATGACGGCCGCCTTCTACGACCTGTGAGCCTAAGAAAGAGCTACACCGATAGACGTGTCGACTCCTGAGTTCGGGAGCAGGGTGATCACGATTCTTGAAGGTGATGCCTAAGAGAAGAGTGGTCAGATTCGGCAAGTGAGGGAAGCATGCCAGTATATCGGGACCCTCGAGAAACTCGAGAGGTCAGGCATAGTCGCATATCAGCCACGCACACCGAAGCCGACATATCGGGCGTCCGCGAGGTGTTCCGGTATGTCTCCATGTTCGAAGTATACTCTAGATCCAACTCATGTAGTGGATTAAGGAGAGATTACTGCTGATACTGATGGGACTTTCGAGGAGGGACCAGTGCTACAGATCTTGATACTTCTGGACGTTTGCAAATGCAAGACGCGCGGTTAGTAAAGTCAGGCAACACCGAGGAGTTGAGGAGGCAACGTGGGAACGCGAGGACACGATGCGGGCTACCTATCCTTTCCTATTTGAGGACGAAGGTGTGTGGTCTAATACCTACTTGAGGACGAAGGTATGTGGTCTAATATTTGTCATTAGAACATTACTACATATGCATGTGTTTGTGTGTGCTAGTACGTGTGAATTTTGGGGACGAAATTCTATTAAAAGGGGAAGAATGTAAAACCCGGGAAAAATTCAATTTTTCTAAAAAAGGGTAAACAAGAATTTCTATTGAAACTTAAATTTTCTAGATCTCGATGATTAAACGGACTTCACCGCTGAATTCGCTTGCAAAATTTAGTTACCTATCGTAATTTCACTGATTTTGAGAGACAATCTGAATTTCATGTTTTCAGAGGCAGATCAGTGTCGGGTAAGATACATGACATGACATGTGGTGACCAGGTGAATGGCTCACATTGAGCCAAGTGTCAAGTGGAGAAAATGAAGGAAAGATAAAAATAAAAATAAAAATAAGGAAAATAAAAAATAAATAAATAAAAGAAAATGAAATAAGAAAAAAAATAAAAAGAAAAAAAAGGAAATTCAAAAGAAAAGAAACGAGAGGCAGAGAGTGAGAGTGAGAGAAGAGAGAGAAAATTTTTTTTTTTTTGCTTCTCTTTAAGATCTATGAAAATCGGATCGTAGGTTTTTGTCGGAGTAAAAGGCAAAGTCGGTCCACGCATCGAGAGCTACACACGAGTATCAGTAAAATCTGGAGTTTGGCCAAACTCCAAGGAGGTAGGAATTCTTCCTACTTTGGTTATTTCTAGCCTAAAGGTCATTTAATGGTTTGGGCTTTTAGGAGGCCTGTGAAAGATCTAGAATTCAAATTCCAAAATTTTGGGACTGAGTGTAGGAATTTTTAGGAATTTTTAGATTAGTTTTTCTACAATTTCAGCTAATTTCTCTGACTATTTTTGATAGTCCAAACAAGATTTTAAATCGAATATTGAAAATTTTTTGGGAATGGTTATGGCAGTCCTAATTGTAGGTTGAGGTTTGCTTCGATCCCTGGATCGATGTCTTCTGCTTTGTTGGTGTGTTTTGCATCATCAGAATTTGTTGATGAATGGAACCAAAAAAAAATGGTTCATGGCCGTGAAGGGACCAAGAGGTGCCCTGTTTTATATGAGTCCGAGATTTGGGCAATTTTATCGTATTGTTAGCAAAAATAAATAACATGATGTTGTGTGTAAAAATCATGTTAATATGTGCTTGCGTGATGTACAAACATGGAAATTGTGATGAATGGAAATTATATGTAGGGAATATAATTATCCAAAATTTATAAATGTTGCATGTAGCATGATATGTAGCATGAATGGCATGATTGGCATTTCATGTGCATCGACATCACACAAGTCGTGTGAGTGCATGGTTTGGGTCGATAATCGTGTTTGGTGTTTGACCATGGTAACTCGAATTCGTGTTTGGTGTCTGGATAATCATTGCGGGCAACGGTAGATCACTTTGTTTGGTGTTGATGGTGGGCTCGGTAACATGGACTATGTCCAAAAACGAGTCGCATGATTTTGAGGTTATCGGAGACTGTCTAGTACTTTTAAAATAAAGCGATTATCGGAGACTATCCAGTGCTTTTGAAATAAAGCGGTTATCGGAGACTGTCCATAGCTTTAAAATAAAGCTATTATCGGAGATTGTCCATAGCTTTAAAATAAAGCTGTTATCAGAGACTGTCTAAGGTCGGAGATTGTCCAGGATCGAAGATTGTCCAGATCTCTGAGATTGGCAAGCAGGCCTGGAGATTGTCCATCATCAGTAGAGATCGGGGCCTTACGTCGAAGACTATCCGTAGCCTGAGATTGTCTACTGGTTTGAGACTCCATTCCACCGTCGGAGACTATCCAAGGGCTTTGAATGTGGAGGTTGTCTAAAGGATTTGATTTATAAAAACAAAAGCCTTGCCTTGATAAAGGTCACTGCGAAACACTAATGACAAGTTTTCACATTTGCATATGCATGTGTGGAGGAAGTAGGTGAGGACTCGATATGAGATAGGGTGAGTCACATTCTCCTCATCCATGACATGTGACATTTGAGTAGAACGCGTATGCTTTACTTGAACGTGGTGGCGCTGTTGCATGCGCACTTAGCGGAGTAGCCTCAGAATAATTTCGCCAAATGCCACTCACGTAGGACCCCCTTTTCGTGCAATAGTGGAGTTTATACAGGAGACGATGCTTCGACAAGGCCATGATTGTGAAGAAGGCCGACATGGGTCTCGACAATACTTCAAAGTATTTTATGTAAAAATTGTAATTAAATTATTTAAGCATCATTGTATAAATAGCTCCATATGTAATTATGGTAAGAGGATATTAATGAAGTTTAGTTTAATATATGTTCTGTATAAGAGTGTTGTAATAAACTCTTATGGATTATTGTGATACAGATTGTATGTTGGGTAGAGCTCCCCAAACAAAGGAGACCTTGTCTGGTTTTTTTTTGTGAAAATATGGATCTCTATAAATAGGACACAACAGTGTGATATCGGGTCATCCGAAATCCACAGACTTCTGCCGACGTATCATTGATCCGACCCCGATTCAGCGCCAATTCCTTTCAAACTTGGTAAGCCATACAAACATTTAACATGGAAACATTTAGGATTTGTCCACTTCCTTGTGGTCTTGTGTTTTTGTGGAGGTCCTAAAAACAGGTGTAAACATAGAATTATAACAATGACTTGACCAGTTTAATATGTGACTGTCAGATAATGCGGACCTAAGTTTTATGGTGATCAATGTAATCCGCTAGCAAATGTTAACTCACTTCGTGTTTCGAAGAACACCTCGTCTTTTTCCACCCTTCAAATATCTTAAATCGCTTCAATTTGTGTAAACATCATCACCTTCATTAGCTCAAATATGGGAAGAATTAATCTATCTCTTCACTGCTCTACCAACTCCCTAAAATCACTACCATTATGAAGTCACGTATGCATTCTCAGAAAGATGTTTCTTCAAGACTTGTTTATTCCTCGTGGTTCCCACTTAGCAAAAGAGCTCCATTACTATCGACAATTCATCACCCCAACCAACCTTTAAGAGATGGTGAGCTCTAGTCTCTAAAGAGTCCAGTTTTCTCGGGCTTCTTCACCCGCTATGGGAGCTGGTACAACATACTCCCCGAATAAGCTTGGTTCGGGGTTCTCAACGAGACCATCTCATCAATCTGCGACCTCAGAGTCCTTCCATCAACACTACTTTAGAAACCTCCTTCAGACCGGCAGTGGTTCAAAACTCGCCTAGTCTTGTACGAATCGGTCGAGTTGTATCTGTCTTAAAGGTTATCGTATCAGTCCGATACTGTGATACGATATATTTGGTAAACTCGGCAAAGGAATCGCAAAATCAGTTGTTTAGGGCAGAGATTCCCGGAAGACTCGGCCAACCTTGCCTTCTTAGAGGAAAACCATTTCGTGATTCTTTAATCCGCTTTTAACCAACACAACAAAATAAATCAAATTATTAAAGATTTTTCTCAACAACTAAAAATCAAAACTTTTCAAGATGCCTCTCTTCAAAATTCTAAAATAAAAAATTTTGAACTTTTTGAACTATGGAGGAGTCAATAAGACATTTGGGGCAATTTTTCGACTGTTTTCAGACCAAGGAATTCCCATGGCATGAAATACATGAGGCAGCTTTTGCGGCCGATGACAACGAGGACCTGGTCTTTCTCTGCCACTTTGTAGTGGTGGTTAAACCACTACATGGCGCGTTGGTGAGTGAAAACGGTTGGCGGTCGAAGGGTCTATGATGATGACCGTAGTTGTGGAAGGCAGGAAGGCCTAAGTAACAGTGTGCTTGAGAGTAGGAAAGACAAAATGAAGGGGTAGGGAGACGAAGGGGAGGGAAAAGTGAGAAAGAAGAGGGGAGTTTTTGATAAATTTATTAACTTCGTACTAAATGAGGGAAAGTGGGTTACTTATTATTTGCTTAATTGAGATTTTATGTTTAATTGTACTATTGATATTTATTTTTGAAACAAATATCAATATTTTTTATATTAATAAATTATTATTTAAATTAATTTAAAGATGAATTTGAAGATAAAGACTAAATTACTTTTAAATATCTAACTTACCATAAACTATTATAATAATTATAATTATTTTTATATATTGCTTTGTTAAAACCAATTTCAAATATATGTAGACGGTCAGGCCTCTTCTCTTAACTACAGTGCCGTCCCAAGTTCGAGCCCCTGGGAAATAAAGTAAAACATGCATAGAGTTTTTATCGCCTCCGTGGTCCATTTCCATTCAATGGGGTTTGAAGTTTGGGTGTGGTATGATTTAAATGTGTTTTTTGGGCATTTAACGACCTGTCTGGGAAGACACCTTCTGACTTAACAAAAAAGAAAAAAAATTGCTTTTGTTAAATAAAATTATTTAAACTTTTGAAATAAATAATTACAATTAATTAAACTATTATTTTTATTTTGTATGTACTATTTAATTAATTTTATAATATAGGTATTTGTGAAGTCATATATTATGATTTTGTAATTCTTTTAGTGAATGCTTTATACTTATTTAAATAGTACTAAACATAAAATATTTTTTATTTTATTAGTTTTTAAGTCAATTACCTATATGCTCTAATAATTTATATAATATTTTATAATTTTTTAAACTCTATTTATTTTAATTTTTTACGATTGCCGATATCAAGCTTCCATACATCGAGATCGACACGCTCAAAGACTTTCGAGTTAAATGCATCACACCGCGATTTTCTTTGTCCATGATCAAGATTATTTCTCGTAATGCAGACGCGACTGCAAATGTGAGCGGAAGTGGGCGGTGCCTGTCTTTGTATGGGGATTTGATGGACACAAGAGTGCTTCCCTGAAGGGGGCCAGGATTTATATAAAATGTGTGGATGCCATCACTCTAGGAATTTTTGCTAACATTTAATTTTTGAGGTTTCATGGATATGGTTTCTCTCTCAGATTTATGATATCATTTTATGTCGTGAAACTTTTTAGCTGAAATTCGAAAGCATAAGGTTTTCTGGCGGAGAAAGGGATGATGGCACTTTGGTGGTGGAGCTTCTGTGATGATGGCTCTTGGTCTCACTACTTTTACTCTTAAGGAAGAAGATGAAAGGCATCAAACATAAATACTTGCTAGGAAAAAGTCATAAATTTCTAAACTTACCGAGTAAAATAATCTGGGGATCGATGATTGTTTTTTCCTTGCTTTCATGGTCTTAAGTAATTATATTCTTTCATGGTATTTTCCCACACTCAAAGAAGCATTATTTATTGTTCTATTTCCATGACAGGGATAGGAAGACAAAACAAAATGTTGTATAATTTGAGACCTGACACTGCATGGCTTCAAGACTCCCCGGGAGCAAAGGAGCATGATGAAAGAACACGCAATTCTGAATTACAATTCTTTGACATGATCACCATAGCTGTAGCCACAAATAATTTCTCTTTTCAAAACGAACTTGGACGTGGTGGTTTTGGCTCAATTTATAAGGTAGTGAGTCATTCTCAAATATTGTATTATGATTACTGCAATTGTTGGACTTCCTTTCATTGCAAAGACCATTAGCTAATTAGCCAAATTTTTCCTAATTGCGAAAAATCTAATTCTACTTGACGATTATCAGGGTCAGCTATCCAATGGACAAGAAATAGCTGTGAAAAGATTATCAAAGGATACAGGGCAAGGAAAAATAGAATTTAGGGATGAAGTGACACTAATTGCAAAACTCCTACACAGGAATCTTGTGAGGCTTTTGGGTTGTTGCATTAAAGAAGAGAAGATAAAAGGTCTATGGTAGCTTACAACCAAAAAAGTTTAGACTCTTTCATTTTCAGTATGCACTACTTCTTTCTGCCATTTTCATTTCTTTATAGTCTTGGGTCCTTTCATAACTTAGTGTTGGAGAAGTTATTAGTATATTCTGACATCATTTAACTGATTGATTATTTAAATATGTTTGGGCTAGATGAAACAAAGAAGTCATTGCTAGATTGGAAAAAATGCTTTGAAATTATTGTTGGAATTGCTCGAGGGATCTTATATCATCATGAAGACTCCAGATTAAAAATCATACATATATAGAGACTTGAAAGCAAGCAACGTTCTGCTAGATGTTGAAATGCTTCCAAAAATTTCAGATTTTGGCATGGCTAAAATATTTGGAGGAAATCATGTAACGCCCCAAATCCCGGGGGTCATTTTTGTACTCTTTTTTTTTTTTCAGCGAAGGCCTATGAACAAAGGTTCGAACAAAGTGTCCATGTACTGGCCCAAATCAGCATCAGCAGGTGGCCCTGTCAGATGCATAGTAAGTTTCATCAAGCATTGCCAGGCGCGACATCGTTTCACTGGTGGCGCATACATCATACACAGAAGTTTCTTCGTATGCGGCGTACTCTTGGTAGCGATACGCCCACAAGTTCGCTTTGTCGCTGGCACCAAGATCGGTGGGTCGCCACACTAAATAGCCAAACCACGCGAGAAGACACTTTATGTCATGATAGACTTCGGCCTTCCACTGAACACCGTGCTGCGACACCAAGGGTTGGTGTCGCGACACCAACCATCCCATGATCGCCGCCCTCATTTTACACACCAAACTCGGAAGCCACACAGAAAGCCCTTGCTTACCAACTCCCTGTTGCGACACTAAAATCTTTGTTGCAACAGGTGTAGCAGCCATCTTGTTCAGGATGGTAGAACCCTACAGACAGCCTTCCCAAGCACTCCTGCAAGGCGCACAAGTCCCTGGTCGTGACTTAAGTGCACTCCGCTCGTGCACACCACAGTCCCTCCTATTGCGATGCCACTGTAGAGTCGCAACCCAAGACTAGAAATGGGCAGTAGCCCACCCCATTTTGACCCCCTGAACTCTTTCTTTTTCCCCCTCTCCCCTATCCTAGCTGTAGGTCCAAGATGGGTCAAGTGGGATTGTCATCTCATGCCACATGTCGTAACATCATTGGCTCACTTGGATTGCCCTTATCCATATATCCATCTACTTTGGATTTCCAATCTAATCATTGCAGGACATGTCTCCCATGAGCCCCACTCTGAGCTCTTTGTTTGACTGCTCAAGATTTGACACGTGGCAATGACTGTGGAGCCACTCAACACGTGTCAAGTGTCTCGTGACAAATTTCTGCATTTCAAAAAGGTGAAATTATGGATCGGCTCGCACTGATGTGGTATCTAAACTCAAGAAGAGCAATTTCGCAGAACGGTAAAGTCCGTTTCGTTATCTGAGATCTAGAAAAATTTCGGATTTTTCAATCGAAATTACCATGCAATTTTCAAAAATTGAATTTTCTCGTTTTGCAAATCAAGCTGGAAGGGAAACACAAATCGAAAGAATGGAACATAGTAAGCACCATCATGTTTGAGATGCTAATAAAACATAATATTCATTGTGTTTTAATGGTTTATTTTATTTGCTATTACAGTGGTTACATGTCACTTGAGTATGCAATGGAAGGATTGTTTTCCACAAAATCCTATGTCTACAGCTTTGGAGTTTTGCTATTAGAAATCATTAATAGGAGAAATAGCACTTATATCGACTATTCATATATTAATTTGGTCGGACATATGTGTGTAAACTGATGTTAATATTGAACCTCTTATTTTCTTTTCTTACACATAGTAAGCTAATAGAGGTAAATTTCTCAGGGTTTGGAACCATGGGAAGAAGACAGCCTGGGATATACTGATTTGTGGCTAAAATGCCATACCCGAAGACAAGTAGTTAAGATGCATCCAAATTGGGCTCTATGCGTAGAAGAATTCATGTGAGATCTAGACCTTTCATGTTGACTCATTTTCATGTTGGGTAACAATTGTACTTTCCCTCTGCCCAAACGTCCCACATTTACTCAAAACAACTATCAGGTAGTAGAAGATTTAGATCATCCATGGTGGAAGGCTTCCATCTATAAATAATGACTTAATCAGATCAACCCTGCGCTAAATGCTTACACTCCGCCAAGTAGTAGATAATCCTCCCCGACGCTAATTTGCATCAGTAGGTAGCCACAAGAGAACATCCTCTCATGATTATTTTGATAATTTAACAACTTAAAGTTTCAATTAAAGCCAAAGATAGGGGACAAGGTATGCTTAAAGATAGGCAAAGTATGGAAGCTTGTAGGCATGGTCAAAGCTTAAACAATCAATCATCCCCATAATGTGAATCTAATGAGCGTGAACTGTTTCAACATTAAGGCTTCAGCAAAATCAATCTAAATTAATGATTTATATTGAGGGGTTTATTTTGCACTTTTTGCTGACAGCAATTTGCAGTTTTTCGTTTTTTTATTTATTATAATTTTTCAAAGTGAATTATTATTATTGAATTCTTTTAAATATTTGGTTAGAAAAGGTAAAATATTTGGTTTTAAAGTTTAATTCATTTTTTTTTAAAAATAAAATAAAAAATAGATTTTTCAAACTTTTAAACAAGAGTATAGGTAACCATACTTAATTGTCATGCAAATAAAAGATGTATATTTTGAAAACTATTTAAAATTATTTTTCTAAATTTAGATAAAAATTAAAAAACAGAGTCTATTTTTTTTTCTTCATTGATAGATAGTGATAGTTTTTTTTTTTATTAAAAATTAATTTTCAAATTTTTGATAGAATTCTAATGAGACATTGGTATTGAGAATGTGATTTTTTTTTTTCTATATATTTTTAGTGCTTTAAAATAACTATAAAAATTATTTATCATAATAATTTTTTTATAAACAATAAACAAGAGTATTAAATTATATTTTTAACACATCAAGATATATGAGCAGAATTTTTTTGAGAATCCATAAAAGACGAACAAAATAAAGTATTAATAGAAAACAAACATCCGAATACACTTAATACTATTAGTAATTAAAATAGCTGTTAATATTGTATGAGATGAATTTACGATTTTGTATTTCTTTTTTCAAGAATCATATTCAAAACACATTAAATTTTTTTTTTTTTTTGTACTAACACAGAATGTTAGTAAAATTATTTTATATGTAATAGATATATCCTATATTTGAACATATTATAATATTGGCATTATTATTAGCTCTTTGTATTTTAAAGATAATATTGTTATTTTTTACTTCTATTCACTTTACATTACATGGTTGTGCATTATGTTCTTATAAGTGATTTTGAGACCTCTCATAACCTCATCATCCCCAACCAATTAAAAGTTTAAGGAGTCAAGATATTATTGTTTTGTTTATTTTTTCCTCGACATGGTTTAAGTTTTTTCATTTTTTTTCACTTAATAATTTTATCACTTAATAATTGATTTAATCAACTATGTGTTGAAAGTTATTCTCGAGTTGTTATAAAAGAATATACAAACACTACAAAAAAAATAAAAATTAGATTAATTTTTGTATTTGTTAAATAGTTGATGTGTGGTTTCACATTAAAACTCAAAAAGTGAAATTATGAATGACTGATGAAAAATTTATATTGACATTAGAATTGCTAACCCATGAAGTAATTATATTTTACATGCTTAAAATTGATGACAAAAAAATTTCTTGTGTATTTTCCTTATTAATTTTCTTTAATCTTATCAATTTACTTTCTATTTTAAAAAATATGTATAATTATTTTAAGAGTGGATAAATAAAAAAAAACGTTTTTAAAAGTATTTTTAACTTACCAAATATATTAGTTGATATTTATTTTTCAAATCTTATAACATATTTGTTTAAAATAATTTTTAGAAGAGTAATTTAATTAAAAAAACTCAAAAAGAAACTACCCTCATTTTAATTGAAAACTTAATATTTTTCTTATGTAAGATTTAATCAAGACAATTGAAAATAAAAGTGATAAAAGAAACAGAATAGTAAAGATGTGCTTTAATTACTATTGTATTTTCTCCAAAAGATTTCAAAATAAAATGTAAAAAATTCAATTTTTGAGTAATGATATAATAGAAGCAATAAATATTCAAAGAGAACCCCTGGATTTTGGTTAGTTTGTAAAAAAAATTTAATAATAGAAAATAAAATTTTATTTGTATATTGTATCTCATATTTTTCTTGAAGAATAAAATAAATTAATAAATAAAAATGCAAGTGTGAGAATCACTCTTGGCCTATATTTTTTTTTTTTACTTAATTTTGATTTTTATTAGATTTTGATTTTCTTTCATTGATTTTCTTTCCTTTTTTTCTTTTTTTTTCATTTTCTTCTGGGAAGGTGTTTGATTCTTTCAGTTGGGGGTTTTATGGTTAGTTTTCTCAAGGAGTTCAAATATATTAGAATCGAGGGGAGATCAGAAAAGGAGGAACAGAGAAAGAGCCGACTAGAGGAGACGACTAGAGAGAAAGATAAAGGGACTACTGTAGACTTTTTGGTCACACACCTATACCTTGGAGGTATTCCTAAAACAGATTTTCTCTTCTGTTTTTGTGTTGTTTTATCAAAATATTTGGGGGTCTATATTTGTGACTGTGAATCAATGCATGGGTTATGACATTGAGATGATGAGGAGTGGAATATGCTATTATTGTGGTATGTGCTAGAATCCACATGCGATTATTGTGCTATGTGTTAGAGTTCCTAACCTTTGTATTTGATTTTTTTAAACTTTGACTTGGCCTTCCAGGGATGGTAAATATCTCGTGGTGTTGTCAGTAGGGAGAGATTCAATTGTAATTTTTAGTGAATAAAAAAAAAGATACTTGGGTTATATGGGAAAATATTTAATTGTTGTTTATTATTTATGCATTGACTTTGTGGGGGCATGTACTGCTGCTACCTGTATATTTGCTTGAATTCGCATCTTTCCACTTTTTATTTTATTTTATTCATTTTTCATTAATACCCTCACCATGCTTGTGCACATTTAATACTCTCGTTATGGTAACACAATATTTAGTATTTTGATTATTTATAATATTTAATTATGATTATTTATAACATTATTCTTAATATTCTGATTATGTATAATATTTGATATCCTGGATAAGGTAATTTATAATATTTTGATTATCTGTAATACTTAATAGTTTAATTATGATGATCAGCAATATCTTGAGTAGTTCTAATTATGGTAATTAACAGTATTCTTTTTTTATCAAAAAATATCCTAATTATGTACAATATTTAATAATTTGATTATAGTAATTGATGATGCCTTTTTCAATGGAACTGGCCGTGCTGTTGAACTCGCCTGCCTGAACTAGTCAGAGTCGCAGGCAAGTCCATTTCGCTTTCTACAGGATTTCAAAAAACAAGAAAGAATGAGGGCTGGCTGCTCAGTCACAAGCTCGACTTCAAACAAGACTTACGGTGAGAAAGATAGATTGAAGTAGAGGGCTTAATGTTTTTCATGTTTTACCTGATTTGGGTGGCTTTGGTATTTATATATATGCTTTTCCTGGTTGAGTGTGATCTTCCCCATTTCCGATGGGATACTTCGCCTTTATTATTATCTACACAAGGATAATGAGGGCAGTTTAGTCGTGAATTATATTATTGCGAGATTCATTTGTTTTATAGGCAAAAGTTGTTACTGGGACAGCTTCTTACTTCCTACTTATATAAGATTGCTTTGATTATAGATATGAGTTTTCAAATTGTTCATACGTTACTGGGGCGCAACGAACCGTTTCTATTTGGGCCGCTGTGGCTCAGGCGCCTCTCTTGCTACCTCTTTCCTCAGGCCACAAGGCCTGCGCCTATTTTTAAACCTATTAGTAATTATTAACAATATTTTCACAAATTTAATATCCCAATAAACAGTGTTAAGAATGATTACTATTAGCTTCAAAAAAAAATATTTTGATTAAATTTAGTACCCATAATTATAGCTTTTAACAATATTTAATATATCCTTTCAAAAAACACAGTTATATTAATTAACAATATCTCGCATTTTTGACTGATAGTAAAACTCCATAATTAAAATAGGTGCGCAGCCCACTCACAAGCCTCCAAGGAAGAGGTAAGCCCAAGGAATCGCCTCGGTCCCCGGCACCAAACCTTCAAAATGGAGCCTGGGCTTCATTCGCCTCCTAAGGGCCAATGTATGAATAATCTAAAGCCCATGTCTCGTAAATCAAACTAAATCTCACGCTAGTAAGGGAAATAGATAATTCCTAAGAACAGCTTTATCCGTAGAATCAAAATTGAATCTCACCACGAGGGTGATACCTTCAATAACTCCGCTTCTCATTATCCTCCTTATTAATCCGAGCAGCGATAAAGGCGTAAAATACCCCATCCAACGGGAAGGAATCCTACCATCATCCAATTAGGAAAAACATATGCTATAAATACTGTGCCACCCCATCGATGGTGCGGTACGCAGAACATTCGCCTGCGCTTGATATTCTCTACCACAGAGAATCGATTTAGCATCTGGAAAGCGCAGTCGCGCTGAGTCCCGCCGATCCTTCTTGTTTCTTTGTTTTGCAGGAGTCCGCGTCCAGAGCCAGCGCGGGACCGCCCAACGCATTCTGGCACACGCCCACCCCGCCCGCTGAAAAGCGCATCATCACTGGCTGTCACCGTGGGAACGGTACGCTTTAGTTCCGACCAATGATTCCAACACGCCTCCAACCCGGGCCCGTTGAAAAAGGCCATCAGCTAGCTGCCCGCGGAAACGAGCGCCTTATAAATAAAGCCGATCTCTCGCAATTGATGGTATCAACGCGAATACGCGTGAGCCCACAACTAATCCTTCCGGTAATGCAAGACCAGCCTCGCGTGGATAGCCACCTCCGGAGGCGTAGTGTAGACCGGGTGTGCCAACACGGACGAAATGCCGAGGCACTTCGTCTCACCAACCAACGCTTGATAAAGGAATTAGCGCAACTCACCAGGCAAATGCAACGCCCGTAGGAATCGCGACAAGCCCAAGAAGGCCATAACATCACCCCTCAGAAAGAGCAGCCACACCTCGGCCCTTCCTGAGAAGTAGAAGCAAAATCCAGCCGAGCCAGGGGGCATGGACCACACTTAGCCCCCAGAAAGGAGTGCAATGAAGCAATACCACAGGGGGACCTCTAAACGATGAGCCGACCCCTTCTCAAGAAGAAACGGAGGAGCAACTGCATGGGGAACAAGAGGATTCAAGGGCATCCGTTGAAGCCTCCCACCATTACGAAGGAAGTCGCCAAAGGCCGTGCTTAGACTCTATGGACACCCCAGGCAAAGAAATTGAATCACCGTCACGGCCGGGAGAGGTTTCTACTTCCCTTTCGAGCAAAGTCTTAATGCAACAGTCTGAAGCGTCTTTCGATGAGCGTAAGGATCTCGCCAACCATCTTAACACCTATAAGAATAAAATGGAGCCACATGGGTATCGTGATCCCGCATCTGCGTAGCTATCACGCTAAAAGGCCCAATCGCCGACTTCTTGGTTTAATGTGCTCTACCATTGCCACCCTCATTTAGAGCTTCCATCGTATTCGCCTCCACTCCCATTAGAGCCGAACATACAGAAGCCGAAGTTATCACCACGACCATAAAGTAGTAGCTCGCAAGAAAGCCCGAGGTCTTATGTCCAGAGGTTCAACGTACGAAGTCTAAGGTAGGATATACCGCATTTTATAGTTCGCTATCACCGCATTCATCGTTGGGTTAGGAGTGCAGTCAAAAGATTTGATGTTTTCCATATCCAAGAATCCACAGGCGAGCATGGACGAGGTGCTCGCAAAAGCGGAAAAGTACATAAACGGCGAGGAAGCCCTTGTATCCAAGAAAGAAAGCTCTTCAACTCACAAAGAAAAAAGCAGGACCGACAAATAATAGGGATGAAGCCCTAAGAGACAGAGAAACCGGGAGAGATCCCCAAAGAAAGATAGGGAACGATCCTTGAAGAGACATGCGGGTGTCAGAGAACTCGGGACCACTCACTGAAGCACGACCAGATTCACCTCGCGGCTCACCCCGACACCACAGATCTGTGTCTCAAGGGGCTGGCACAACATGAAATGATTCAGATGGCCGACCCAAAGAGGCCAGATCTCGCTAAAAAGAGATATCATTTAAGTATCAGGAGTTCCACAGTGGACCATCGGCACCTGAAGCCCTGACGATTGCATACAACTCAGGAAGGAGATAGAATATTTAATTCGACGCGGGTATCTCCGCCGCTTCGTATCCTCTGAAGGTCAGAATCAGGCGCAGCCACCACCACCTCGGCAGACGACAACTCAACACCAACAAAGGGAAATTCACGTGATCTCGGGAGATCTGCAGATCAGAACTAAAATTGCTTAGAAAGGCTCACTTTCACAGAGCATCGATCGTGAGAGGTAATGGAAGTGCAAGCTATGTTCAAACCGGCCGACTGACACACCCATAACGCTTCCTGATTCGTGAAGAGTGAGGGATGCCAATATCCCCATGACGATCCTTGCGAGGGTATGGGGGCCATGGGCTAACAAAACGATCCATCGGTCCCGGTCGACAATGGAGTTTAATGACATCATCTTCATGTCAAATTTCTTCGATAAGATGGCATCGAAGGAGAAGCCGGAGCCAAGCCAAGACTCCACCGCGAGGATTCTCTGGAGAGAAAGTGCTACCTGGGGCTCAATGCGCTTAGTAATTACTTGGGAGACTTCTCACAGCAACAACTAAAGTGAGGTTTCTACAAGATGCCCCATCCGCTATAATAACATGTTAGGGTAGACCCCTCTTCAAACAACGCCATAAAGGCCATTCCCCTCCACTTACCATATGACGATCGTTTCCTACTACAAGCGGTAGAAATGGTTCGAGGAGACCAAATACAGGGTCAGTGGAGGTTACTCGACATCTGGAAGAAAAAGTAGTCGACAATATATACTTGGATGAGCTCGACATGAGCGACGAGGTAAACACCCGACCTGAGCCCTCGAAAGAGCTGGAGCCTCAGATCGTTGACGATAACCCCGAGCACCTCGCCTACACCTGAAGGCTCCAAGCTTACTAAGACCTTAGAGCCTCCTTACCCATTTCGAAATGTAATCAAGGATTGTCTTCGCATGGAAGCAAAGGATATAAGGAGGAATTTATCCCACCATATCACCATAGATTAAACTCGCGCCATCCATCTTTCAAACTACTACAAAGTTATGAGCTTCGCCCGTAAAGACAAAAAGTAATCAAAGAGGAGGCTCAAGAAGTCTTCTCCAAGAAGTAATCAGAGGTGGAGTAATTCCCGATTGGTTGTCCAACGTTGTACTCGTCAAAAAAGCTAACGACAAGTGGCGACTCTACATCGACTTCACTAATGTCAACCGAGCATGCCCAAAAGATAGTTTCCTCCGCTACCTGACGACCTCATAAGATGCCACAAAATGCGCCATGAACTCCTCGCTTTCATGGATGCTTTCTCCGCTACAACCAGATCGCATGGATCCCGATGACTAAGAAAGACCTCGTCGCCACGGGACTAGGGACCTATTGCTAATGAGTGATGCCCCAATGGGGTTAACGCGGAGCTACTTACCACGTTCTAGAAGCAAATAGGCATCCATGGAGGTGCATATAGACGACATGTCAGGAAACCACGGCCGGTGATCCACATAGCTCATGTATGTCCGAAGCATTCCGATTTTTGAGAGAGTACAACATGAATTGAATCTTACCAAACGCGCTCGAGTCGCAATTTAAAAATTCTTAGGTTTTATAGTCAACAACCGAGGAATTGAAGCAAATCCAGACAAGATAAAGGTTGTGCTCAACATGCCGCCACCATCAAACATAAAAAAGGTCTAACGTTTAATTGGAAGAATAGCCGCGTTAAGCTAGTTTGTATCCAAGGCCAGCGATAAATGTCAACCCCTATTCCAGGTTCTAAAGAAAGCTTTTGAATGGGATATACATTGCGAAGAAGAGTTCTCAGCATTGAAGACTTACTTAAGCTCTCCCCCCATTCTGGTAAGACCCTCTGAAGGAGAACCCCTTACTCTGTACCTAGCAATTTCGGACTTCTCGACCAGCGCCGTCCTTATCAAAGACAAAGACCGAGTACATCATCCAGTCTACTATTGCAAATTATGTCTGAGGAGGAGCAGAGGAAAGGCAATTGCAGGATGGAGAAACTAATCCCCCGCATTAGTAATCAAGGTACTAAATCTTCGCCTCCCCCATTTTCAAGCATATACCATTGAAGTCTCAATAGAATAATCACTTAAGCAAGTAATTACACAAAACCGTAGACCCTGAAGGTCGATGTAGGGGCTGCCATAGAGTCGAAGAGTTCGACATCGATATAAACCAAAAACCCGTAATAAGAGGGGCAGGTCTTAGTGCATTAACATGGAATCTCACTCGGCGCAGCCCACGAGAATACTTTCAAACGACGCCCGACCTCCCATTT
The DNA here is from genome assembly GCA_016808115.1 of Tetrastigma voinierianum. NCBI lineage: Eukaryota > Viridiplantae > Streptophyta > Magnoliopsida > Vitales > Vitaceae > Tetrastigma > Tetrastigma voinierianum. Next base: position 32,853 of record JAEQBH010005954.1, read on the forward strand.
GAAGCCGTCATGGACAACATGACTGGCAGGAGCGGGGCCGGGCTAATCCTGACCTCCCCAGAAGGAATAGATATCGAGTATGCACTCATATTTGGTTTCCAAGCCTCCAACAATGAGGCCGAGTATGAGGCCGTCATAGTGGGACTCAACCTCGCCACTTGACACTGAAAGCTTTGACCACTTATGTGCGCAAATGACTCGCTGGTAGTAAAGCAAACACACACCTACGAGGCTAAAGGTGAAAAAATGATCCTATACCTCAAAAAGGTATGGGAATTACTGAAAAAATTCGTGCTAGTCCAAGTCAGACACATACTTAGAGCAGAGAATTCCCGAGCAGACACCCTAGCAAAACTGGCAACAGCCTCCCAAGAAGATCTTAGTAGGCTGACGCCCGTCGAGCACCTCGTAGCCCCATGAGATCTCATATTAGCAGAAAGTCTCCCCGTCATGTCGAGCCGAGCCGATGGACCCCATTTGGGAGACTGTTTAATAGAAGGACATACCGAATGACCCAAAAGAGGCTTCTAAGCTTAGACGGCCTACCAAAGCTTATCGTTTGGTCAGTGGAAGCTCTTTGTAAGCGATGTTTTTCACACCTATCGTGAAGTGTATTGTCAGAAAGAATGCCATCACATCAAGGAGGTACATGAAGGGTTATGCTGAAATCACACCTGAGCTCGTGTTGGTCTAGGAGCCTTAAGATGATACTACCGCCCACAATGCTCGAGACGCACGTAACTAATGTGAAATGCAAATTTGTCGAGCATGCCAAAATCTCTCACCTCCCATCCGAAAGCCTTTGACGTCAACACAGTTTCCCGCCCTTCTTTACAGTTGGGGTTGGACATATTGGGACCTTGCCCATTGAGCGGCTGCAAATTTATCATCAGGGCAATGGATTATTTCACCAAACGGGCCGTCGGAACCTTTGGCTACATCAAATAGAAGATACGCAACTCGTATGGCGCCCATAATTTGCAGGTGCTGGTGGTATCCCGAGAGCTCCTTCCGCATCCGACAATGGGAAGCAATTCGACAACTTAAGTTCGTGATTTCTGCGTCAGCTCGATTAAGAACTACTACTGGTCCCCGCCACCCACACCCAATGGGCAGCTTAAGTCACCATCGTAACTCTTAAAGCGGCACTAAAGGACCGTTGGAAGATCTAAAGGCAAATGGGCAGGAGTACCTACTCGAGGTGTTAGGCATACGTAAACATTACACGAAATCAACACCAGAAACCCCATCTCATCTAGCCTCGATCCGATACGGTAGCTCCCGCCGAGACCTGGGATTAAAATCCCCAAGGATTGAATTGTAAGCTGAACATAACGAAGAGGTTCTCCGCTTGAACCTAGAACTCCTAGGATGAAAAGCGCCGATCCGGTCCTTTAAAATGCGTAAGACTACCAAAAGGAAGATCTACTAAACGCATCACGACCAAAAGTCAAAACTCAGAGTTACAAGCCTAGTGACCTAGTCTTAAAAAAAGCTCACGCGAAGAAAAAATCGACATTACGGGAAAAATTAGGGGCCCAACTAGGGAAGGCTCCCTACATAGTATCTCGCTGTTAATCCGAGTAATTACAGCTCCATAAAGAGAAGAAAAGCTCTTATCTCACTGGGTGGAATGCCGAGCACCTTAAGCGTTTTATCAAGACCCTGATTGTAATCGCACAGCAACATCAATTTTCATATATGTATGAGTGTTTGCTGATTACTTTAATATCCTCATAACCGGAAGCTGGGCATCTTTAAAAGAAAACGCACAGATCGCCCAGTGAACGACGAGAAAGTTACACACATCAGAATACACAAATTCATGCGCCAAAAAAGAAAAATTTTCTTTATTCCAATGAAGGTACAATTGATTACAATCAGCAGTATCATCCCTTACATCTCGGAAATAAACAGTACAAGCAGTTCCCTCAAAAAAAAAAAAGGGAAAGAGAAAAAAGAAAGAACGAGGAAGTGGGCTGAGAAGGAAGGATAAGAAAGGGAGAGGAAAAGAGAAAGAGAGGAAGAGAGAGTGAGAAAAGAAGCAGAAGGAGAAGAAAGAAGAGGAAGAGAAAGAAGAGGAAAAAAATGGAGAAAGCGGTACTAAAAGTACACCGCTCTCTCTAGACGCATTCCCTAGCATGAAGCTAGGGAATAACATAACTCCCATAAAGAGGAAACTAGGGAAAAACATAACTCCCACAAAGTGAGTCCTTGGAACTGCTTAATCCCTGTAATCTGAGACGACCAAGCCTTGACGCTCATCATGCCAGATTCCGCCACGCTCAAAAGCAAGAAGGTTCAAGACGAGCTCCATAGCGAGATGTTGCCATTTATAAGGAGGTCAAGCACTGTGTAAATCAGATGCCGTTTCAATTCTCCATAAACCAACATTAATGACGCCGATCTTCGGGAGAAGTGGAAGTCAAACTACCGCACTCGCGAGCCTGTAGGTCAGTCCGTGAGGCCTTAGCGCCTGGGCCAAGAGCTCAACCGCCTCAACTAAGGCCATATAGTCAAGCAGAGAGCGTCTCGCCAAAGTGCAGCTCAACGCCTTAGGGAAGGCCTTAACGCCCTCGGAGCTCAATAGCCAAATCTGCGTACTCAACAACTCGTGAGGCGCTCGCCCTGTGAGCCCAATAGCTCGCTCAAAGAGCCTCGACCGGCCAACTAAGGCCATGCGCACGCAGAGCCGACTGAGCTCAGTGCTTTAGCCCACTGAGTCTCAATACCACTCAAAGAGCCTAACCTCTAAACTAAGGCCATATAGCCACAGCTAGCTCAATCTTAGTACATCGCACCTCATGAAGCCTCAATGTCTAATTTGGCAGAGCTTAACAAATTAGAAGGCCTCACGCCTGGGAGCCTAATACCTGGGCCAAGACTCCTGACTCCGCTCAACTAAGGCCATGTACCGCAGCCGCTGGAGCTCGTGAAGCGAGTCCCACTGAGCCTCATCACTAATTTTGAAGAGAGTTTAAATCGTCAACTAAGGCTATATAGCAAATAGAGTCAGCTTCACTGCTACAGATATCGCCCCATGAAGCCCCAACGGCCATTTCATATTTAACAACCAAAGAAGGCCTCAAATACTGAGCTCAATAGCTCGGGCTTTGTGAGCTCACCGTACCTCAAGAAGGCCTCAACGCCCTGGAGCTCAATAGCTCAGCTTGCAGAGCTCAATAGCTCAGGAAGGCCTTAGTGCTCAGGAGCTAATAGCCTGGGCCAAGAACTTAATCATTAACTAAGGCTATGCAATTACAGAGCTGGCTCGCACTTCTATAATTTAGCCCACGGAGCCTCAACAACTCAATTTTCAAAAGCTCAATTGCTCAACTCAGGAAAATTAGCCCAAGAGTCGGTCACAGCAAACACCTGATGAAGCCTCCCAAACAGCCGCTTTTGAATAAATTTAACCAGCTATTCGTGCAACAGCCTAAGAGCCAGCTCAACTAAGGCACAGCCTATGGAGCCTCATCATCTCGCTTTGAATACCTTTTAACTATTAACTCAGAGTGGCTGAACTCCAAGGGCTAGTCTTCAAATTTCGTGAAGAATAGGCCCATGGAGCCTCATCGCCGCCTTTGAATAGCTCAACCGGTCAACTCCGGGCAAATTAGCCTTAAGCTGGCCCAACGCAGTGTTAGCCCACGGCTTCAAGAGCCGCTTTGGAGAGCTCAACTACTTAACTGTGTGGCAGCCATATAGCCGATCCAGATAATGCCAGCAGAAAGCAACACAAGGGGCTAATTATAAATAAAAATAAAAAAGAAAAAGAAAAAAAGAAAGGGGTAAAAGCAACAGAGAAAAATGGGATTTTAATTGAGAAATCCACATTACATATATCCTCGTCTGGCCCGACGAAAAAAAAAAAAAAAGGAAAAAGCAAAGCTATATGAAGGAGTTCGACTGAAGAGGGAGCAAGGCTTAAGAAGGGAGCCGGCCTCACTAGTGGTGTCGCTCTCCGTATCGCCTCAGAAAAGGACTCTTCCGGGCCCCTCGCCAGCCAGGGATATGGTGCAAGGTCCAAGCCCGGTGGCATTAGCACTCTTCTCCGAAAGGCAAGCCATCTGTGGCTTCCATTGAGTGCGTGCCTCATCCTCAACCGCGTATAGCCCGTCCATTTGAAACAAACTGTGAGTTTGCCTCTCGATGGTCACCAGAATCCTATGGCACTTCACAGTAAGGTTCACTGTGAGTCATGGTACTGAAGCTTCTAATGACGGCCCATCTAGCAACACGCTTATTATGTACCGCCTCAGCAAAGACGTAGCGCCTTCCCTAGTTGCTCGCGCCTCATTCTAGGACGATTGCAAATTTCATCCCGACTCACCAAGCTAAGCCTGTGCAGCCCGCATCCCTGGCCCCGCCTCCAACAGTCATCCTCGGGCAGCCTCGCAATTGTCCCGACTTCCTAAGCTTGACCTCAAGCCACTCTTGCTATCCCAGGCCTTTTTCCCACTTTCGCCGGCACTCGCGCCATCATGGTATGCCTTAGATCAGACTTAAGCTTCACGGCCTCCTCCGTCATATTCTGACCACTCACACTCACCGCCAAACAAGAGCGGCCACCTCACTTTGTAGACTCCTCGCGGCTTTGACATGGTCTCTCGGGGCTTAGTCCCGGCCCTTTCGGGCCAAACTCTTCAAATGAGTAGCCACCTGCCAAAACCCAACTTAAAGTCAACACGCAACTCAAACCCAAGATAAAAGCAGACACAACAAGACACGGGAACTTACAGAGGCGACCCCCTGGAGGGATAGAGCCAAGGCTTCCTCAACAGGCAGGGCACCCAACCTCTGGAGGTCAGAATCTTTGATTATGGACGAGACCGTGCCAGCCGCAAGCTCGGCATTGAAGAGCAAGGAATCGCCATCTCCGCGCCCGGGCGGCTCTTCAACTCTTCGCCCGAAGAGCGAGGCCCCAGGCTCGCGTAGGGAATCCAAACAATGATAGGCATGACCTCCAACGGAGGCTCAACAGTCCTTCCCGAGGAGTCTTTGGCCTTACAAGCCAGAATCCGCAGCGAGGCCGTGAACTCGGGGCTTTAGAACCTCAATAGCGCTACAATATCATTCCAAAGACTCATTACCGGGTAGAATAGGAAGAAGACATCCTAACTTTGGGACTTTACCCCAAGACGGGTGACCTCTCTGAGAGTCCGGTTTTCCACTTCACACCCGACAACGTCTCCAATGAAGCCAAAAGCCTCCCAGCTGGCATGATGCACCTAGAGGCCCATCGTGAGAAAACTTCATAACGGAGGGAGGTGAAGGCCTCAAAATAGCGGGACAGGAGGACCTAGAACCTGAAGATTCGGGAATATCCGATTTGATAAGCTCTGAGTAAGCGCGTGGAAGACACTCAGCCAACTCCCGCTTTATGACTTTGTCTTCGAGGCTGAGATCATGGTGAATAATTCGGAAGACACAATGCACCTACCGTAGAATTAGAGACGCCCTACAACTTACGAAAGCTAGACCAAACTAAACCAAAGCGATGCTCACGTAGATTCTCAGGAGTGGTCCAAGCAGCTAGGACGCCCAGGGCATCATCCTTATCAAGGGAGTCATACTCCCAACTGCGGCCACTAATGAAAAAGTAACACTCCTTCCAAAGTCTCTGGGAAGATGGGAGATCCGAGATAATCAGAGGAGCGCTGGCACGCTTAGATAGATAAAGGAAGCCCTTGGCGGCTCTTCACACTAAAGATCCGTGGAACAGCTACATCGGGAACACTAAAGTTCCCTGGCCTTGAAGAAAACCAACAAATTTCAATCGAATACCCCATAAATTGGGTGAAAGTTGAGAAGGGCGCATCGTTGAATGTCAAGTAAGACCCCTTTATAAGGGCGTAGAGGGAAACGGCGCCATCATCGAAGGCCACCTCAAGAAACATTACCATCTTGGGCAATTTGGACCACGAGGAGGTCAAAATGCCTGAGACCTGACTTGGACACCAAAAGGGGGCCTATAACGTCGCGAAAGTCCATAAAGGTTCGATCATAGTCCCACCACCAGAGCATTCTCAAAGACGGATGACTTCATTATTCATCCCTGTGGTATTTAATCTAGTCAATTCTCCCCTTACCCTTGTCCAAGGGAAAAGGGGGTCTCCGGCAAGCCAAGAACAACCTCGGTTAAACGGCCTGGAGGCGCCAATCGCCCACTCCTAAAACTGTAAATGCAGGGTCACCCCCTATGCACAAAGAAGAGGAACGACCCGGACCCATGAGAATAACAGGTAATAAGAATAAGATCTAACTAAGATAGCCCTAGCGTTTCACTATATTGCTCGAAAAGACACAAGAAAGACGTGCTAGTCCTAAGAAGAGAACGAAAAAGGCTACCCCAAGCAAGGTATCACAAAACGCCATAAGGAACTCTACATGGAAGGTCAGAACGAATGTTAAGGAAAGGGAAACCCGAACTCGCAGAGAAACAAAAAGGCTTCAAGATCAGGGGAACACAAGGCGAACGGTCAGAGGATGTTCTTAGAAGAAACTGAAAGAATTGGAAGAAATGGGCAATTTAAAATCGGTGTCATCATTATCACAGACATATGATCACGACAAAGCCCCAACTAAACCAAATTTCGAAAGCAAACACGTGGAAGTCGTGATCCACCATCAGAAACGACAGCACTTTTAAATACCTCGACGACACAAGGGTCGGGGGAAACTCGATAGGGTTTAAAATAGGCTCGCAAGTCTAATTCGCCAAGCCCAAGGAAGAGGTAAGCCTAGTGAAACGCCCGGCCCCTGGAAGACCGGTCCAAATGTAGCCCGTCACGCCTGTGGGCCAATAGTATGGACAATCTGAAAAGCCCATGTCCTGTAAATCAAACTAAATCTCACTAGTAAGGGAAATAGGATAATTCCCAAGAACAACTTATCCTATAAATCAAACCGAATCTCACCACCCAGGGCAATGATGATTTCAATAATCAAGCCCCTCATTATCCCCTATTAATCCTAGCAAATAAAAGTAAAATACCCCCCATCAAATGGGAAAGAATCCTTACCATCATCCAATTGGGAAAACATGTGCTATAAATATCAGGTCACCCCATCTAGTAGAAAGGCACGTTGCAACATTTCAGCCCTAAGCAAATTTGATATTCTCTACTACAGAAAGAACCTGGATTCTAGGCATCGGAGCGATTAAACGGGTGAGCCCTCATGCCGATCCTCTTTGTTTTTGTTTTTGCAGAGAGTCCAGGTCCAGAGCTGGATCCTAGATCTCAATGATTAGCCCAGCTCCACCCACCCAACACGTCACCCCAATTCCGCTGAAAAGGGCATCACGCTGATTCGCAACTGCTGGAACGACAGCTCCAGCCTCCCAACAGCGATTCCAACACTTCCAGCCCGTTATGGTTGAAAAGGCATCATCGCGAACTATCTTCAAAAAAGATTATGATAACTAATAATATTTTCATTATATTTAACTATTATAATTAGGTGGTAATTAAGGTACTATTCTCGATTACGATGCTTATATTTTTATCAAGGGTAACGGTTAAATATTCTTATTAAGATGATTATATTCTCTAATTATGGTAATTAATATTCGTGCAATGATATCTATAAATTTATAATTAATTGATTTTCTACATTTTGTAATTCGTGTGTGCATTTAATTAATCTTGAATTATATTCCTTCCAAAAATTTTAGTATTTAATGGTGCTTTTTCTATCGATACTGGGCTGGAGCATGTAAGAGTTGTGGGCCGATCTGTTAGGATGGATCGACATATAACTTGCAACATGCACTAAAAGGATGATCCGACAGGGGTGTGCCTGCTAGCTCTCCGATGCCTAAGTCAGTTTCTTTCTTACGGAAAGGAAAGAATTCAATTATTGATGACGTTATCACGACAAATTCTTTCGCTGCGGGATCGTCGATATTTATGAAGGGATGATCACGATGATTTTCCTTGTTGGATGATGATACGGTGTCTTCCCCATTGAGTAGGGGATCTTTTCTTCCTTATTGCTAACTGAATATTTAGAGGATGATTAGAGGGTCGTAATCGTGGGGGATCCTTCTTCCCTTAATTGATATTGGATCATGAATATGGAGTGCTTTCCTTTCTTACAGCTCAACTGGCGGTCATTGGATTATCCTCGCCACCACCGCCCACTAGGCTTAGTTTCGGTTCCTAGGCTCAATGACTGGGAACCAAGACGTCATTAGAGTGGGTCGTGAGTTCCCGGTGAGGTTCTTCTGGCCAAATTACGGAGATAAAGCAAACCGTTTAAGGTCTGCCTCGGGCCTGCGGTCTCTGGGCTTCTGTGGTCGTTTATTTTAGCACCATATCGTCTCAAATTCCCTTTGCATCAGTTTGGCTAAGAAGGGCTGAATCGCTTCTGGATCAAGCAACGAGTCTCCACATGGCCGTATTGTGGTTTAATATTTAGGCTTGTTGCCATCAATTATATTGTGATAGTGATGGATTATCTCGACTTTCGCACCTGCTTCAATAAGGATGTTTCCAAGAGCTAAGGCCCGTAGTTACTCGAACTCGTATTCCCTTGTTCTTTAGTCCTTCTTATCATTTTCCTCTTTCAATTTCCCGTTTCAAACCTCTTTCTATGGTCTCTCGGATTTTTATTTTTTTTGCTATCTCAACTTTTCGATTATCACGTAGGATTGTTCTGTAGTGATTTCTAATGCTCTATCTCTCGTAGTTGTTTCCTCGTGTTCCTTTCCTAGTTTGGCACGCCTTCTTCTTCTCCCCTCGCTTACCTTTACTTGTTCCTGAGTTCAGGTCCTTAGTGGTCGTTGCTGTCCTCTCTTTCCCCACTTTCTTTTTCGGGCCATATTTTTGCCTTTTTATCATTCGTCTGCCTTCCCTTACACTTGCCCAATCACAAGGCATTCCTCCGGGCCCACTAATCCTTCCTGGCTTCACGATAGGGGTAGTTCCTCATTCGAGGGATCGAACTTAAGGCACATAGGAGGAGGGTCTGGCCATCCCGCATCATGTTTGGCCTGGTCCCTTTAGTGGGTCCCCTTCCCTATGGCAAGCAAGGTGTGGGTAAGGTCGGCTGATCAGTATCCTAAATGCGGGCTTCCGTTTCTTCTTGAGGGTCGCACGCCAAAGATGTGGGCCCTAGTCGGGTCGAGCCCTTTTTTGGACATAATTTCGCCTCTCGCTACAGGCCTCCCTTAGGTGTTCGGGTTTGAAGCCCTGATTTTCTCACTTTTTACATCGTTTAAGTGCCGATGATGGTTTACTTCTTTGAGGTAGCCTTCGAGAATGGCCTCCACTTCCTCCTCGCACCCTTACCAAAAGCCGCCTGGCAAAGATTTTAATGTCCGGCCCAACAACTTTCTCCCAACTTCTGTATGCTGGTCGTCACACGTCTTAGGAGTAAAGGTCTCAGGTACTCCAGCATTGCTTGCTTCTTACTTTAGTGCGGCGAGTCCGCGGAGGGCTTTTTACACATTCGCTGCAGTCGCCTCCAATGTAAAGTTGACTATTTCGATTCCGCCTTCCCACAAACACTTGAAGGAACGATATGTTTTTGTTGGTGGTCGTAATTGGGAATATAATCCGGCTAACCGAGAAGACACGCTTGGTATTCCGACCACCTGGACTGCCCCTGAGAACCTTTGTGAGCTTCCGTTTATGTTAATTGGGTTTAGCTTACGAAAGTCATGAGGTGTTTTCTAACTTTTCTTTGGCTGTGTGGTCTCCAGGTATTCACCCTAGCCTTAGCCTCGAGGATGAAGAGGTGAAGCGGAAGTTGGCCAAGTATTGCCTGCGGGTATACTTTGAGCTTATTAGGTCGGACATTCCCGGGCCTTCTAGCTTGTCCCCTTCTCGGGCCCCGGCTTCGAGGCCCTCTTTGCCCTTTGTCATGAAGACTTCTCGTGAGGGGCCCTCTGTCGTGAAACCCACTCGGGAAGAGCTCCAAGCCCGGGTTGATCTGTATATAAAGAAGAAGAGAGTTTGAGGCAGAAGCCTGTGCTCCTCGAGTACCGCGGGTTCGACGTGGCTGAAAGTGAGTGTGTAAATTAGATAGAAAACATAGACCCGTAAGCGCAAGTATACGCGTCGAGTTCACGTAGTGTAGTGGCTTACCAAGGTCGTCTTTCATATAGCGTGTTGAACGTGGGCTTAATGACTTCGACAATATTTAGATCTAGTCTTAGAGCGAATTACGACTAAATTACTGAATTAATGACAACTGAAAATTGGTTTTACTAAATTATATAGATGATGAGATGCCTATGGTTTTGTCGTCTCCTGCCGTACCCGATAGATGTCAATTCAATTATGGACTTATTGAAAGTTTCATATGAGTTATGTTGGCGGGTTGATATTTCCTACAAAATATTCTCTCTCGGGATATGTTTTCCATTCGGCCATGGGATGTATCAGATCTCTACTCAACCCCCTTGACTCGAAATCATTAAATGTAACCTCGCTACACACTTGTAGCCCGAATATCTCTAGTTCTTCTCATCACCCATGTTGTTTCTACCCAGCGTCCCGCAGTCTTCTTCTCCATCTCATATTCCTGGGCCTTTAGCATGTCACAACTACCGGGACAATAACATGTGATTACGTTAATTGTGCTAAACATATGAACTCATACTAATATTCAAATAAGTCAAAATCGAAAATCAATCCATCAAACTGCGGTTAGGGTTGACAAAACCCTGGAGAAAGGAATTAGTTCATCATATTATTCATTACAGATTGAAGAATTTGAATCATGAAGTAAATTGAGGGCACTATTAAAAAAGTCGCTCGTGATCTCTCTCAGAATCAGGTCTTTGTTGATCTCCTACTCCCTGTCTTTTCTCATGGTTCCTTTCCTCTTCCTCCTCCTGCTTTGAAATTACTTCCCTTTTATACCTCGGGACATGAGCCCATCAATGGCCCAAAAAATTAGGGTTCTTTGTGTTCTCGTTTTGGAAAAGGGTGCCTCGCTACACTGCGGTGAAGGTTGCTTCGCTACTACGTAGCCGAGACCCTTTAAACTCTGGTCTCCTGGTTCATTGCTACGAAAGGGGGTCTTTTCTGTGGAAAAGTGCTACGCCACGATGAAGGGTCTCTTCTTCGCTGCGTACCAATAGCACTTTTGATGTTCGTCTTTTTGTCATTTTTGCTTTTGTTATGTTTTTCTGTCTTTTAGCTGCCCTTTTGATTCCAACATCGCCACATTCTATAGAACAATATAATATGAGGGATTAGCGTAATATTAATGAAAAAGATTGTGAATCATGCATTTTAGTTATAAAGAACACCATTAATTCAACTGAAATGCACACATGATTCATCCCAATCAACACCCCCAAACTTAGCTTCTTGCTTGTCCCAAGCAAGAATAGACTCCACCGGGGCAGCAGAATAACGTGAAACTATATGTGATATGGGTTCAGCACACACATAGCGACGGTAATAAGGAGTCCATTAGCAGTTCAAAAGATATAGGGACTACCTTGATTGTTTAGCTTTCAAGAATCAGCACTGGGTCTATCTCGGTTGACCAAGTAGGTCAACCCCATTTTTAGTGCTCAATAATTTTTCCCAAGGAGTCTAGGTGCGGTTAAAGTGTGATCTCCGATGTATAGTTTAATTTGCGGTACCCCCAAACTTGAATCGAACTCGCCTATTTGGAATAGCTTAACACGGAAGGATGAGAAAACACCAATTTATTCACTTTAGCTATTCCTCAAGGGATTAACTCTAAGACAAATCCCAAGGGAAGAGTACTAGTGCAGAAATTTAGGTGAGGGTTCTATATTGAGGGGATCAAGTGGTGACTCCCACACCCGGTTAGTTAAAGACACCAGGGCATATGGATTTAGAACTTCACCGAACACTGACAAACCTTGAGGTCCTGGATTGTGGAGATCATCCATCCTCATCCCATGTAGTAGGCGTGAAATTGATGGCTCCGACCAGTTGGCTCGGGGCATTAGGCTTTGAAAAGCCTTAAAGCGTACTGGGATTCCATTGGATGATCATTGTTATTAATAATAATAATAATAATAATAATAATATGTAATAATAATAATAATAATTATTATTATTATTATTATTATAATATATATATATATATATATATTTGTACTATTTGGGGTTCAAAGGCGATCCTCTTTTTCTAAGGTGTCCCGTCGCCCAGGTGTTTTACTTATAAGGTTACCGTAGAACTCTTACATGGTGAGTCGAGAAATTAAACACTTTGAAGATCACGTGTGTGTGTGTGTGAAGGATATCTTACTTTGGGAATTGAGTTCTTGAGATCTAAAAAGGGTGGCCAGACATGGTTATCGACTTTACACAACGTAGTCCCAATTGTCAAACAACCTCGGAGTCCCTACTTCATTGAACATGGGTTGTTTTTGCAATTACTACAACTCCCTTTTGTTGCCATCATGCTCAAAATTAAGGTGGCGATACTCAATACCAACTGCGGAAATTTGTCATATTATAATATGTACGAATTTGCATACATGTTGAGGTGCATGAAACAACCTAACACGCTAAAGGACCTAAACATGCAAAAATAGCAAAAATAACCCAAGTCAAAATGAAACTAAGAAATAACGGTTAAAATAAACTAAGTCACCCATACCTTACCCTAAACTTAAAGGCGACGGTGTCTCGATGGGAGAAAGAAAGGGTAAAGAAATACGTCCTAGAAAAATCACTGCGGTGGTGGCGGAGGTGGCACGATGAGTGATAGAAGGTGTGCTATTTGCGAGCAATCTTGTCTGAAATTTGGTGGATGGTGGGCATCTAAATACGATGGAATCCATGTGTGGCAGAAACTAGGTGCTCTTGAGACTCGTCCCAATAGGCGATGCGAGCCTGGGTGGTGGTGCATGGATGCAGTCGGCCGGTAGGTTAAACTAGAGGGACCTCGAGGTCGCCGTTCAGCAGGATTGCTCACCGTGGGTGTGGTCACTGGGACATCATCGTCGGTCTCATCATCGGACTCGTCAGGGCTCCCGAACATCACCCTGGGCAGTGGAATGGGTAGGCGCTCTTTGTACTGCTCCTCGGAGTCAACATCGAATCCAATGACTCGGCGTAGCTAAGTGATCGGGAGGGGATGGATCGAGGAGCTCCAGTCACGACATCCGTGAGTTGACTCGGTCGACCCAGCTCGATGACCATCACGATGTGAACTAGAATCCCTTGGTCATGTGGTGTAGAGGAGAGTTGTCTTGTCCTTCCTATGATCGCGAGATATAAAGGCCAGACGATTTTAACACCAAGAAAATTGCAAAACCTTAGCGGGCGTGGCTGGCTAGCATCACGAAATATGGTGAACTCGCCCGTCGACGGATGGCACCTCCACACGCCACATTACATGTGAGCTCCACGCATCGGGCTCCTCGAGAGTCGGTGGCCACAAATGGCCTTTGGTACTCCTCATATATCGTCGTCCCTGTAGCTAACCGTCTAGTTGATGGTTCGATTTGAGATGTACCCGCTACTGCAGACGAACACAATGGTGCCAATACAATCTTGAGTTGGAATGGAACTCTCTCATTCTCGTGTAGCCCTCAGGGGTGGGGAGGCTGCAGATGCCATCCTCTTTTCTGGATGGAGAAGTTGAAGAAAGCGTTTGAGGTGGGAAAGCCCCGCTCCGGAATGAAGGAACGGTTGTATAGCGACTCGTGGTAGAGCCGCTCGGCCTCCCAAGAGATGAATCGGCGTGGGTCGTCCGAAGGGGGAGGGTTTGCCCATGACGTGGAGCCAGAGCGATGTCGTTTGGTTGGGACGGACTTCTTGGGGGCCATGGTGGTCAATTTCGGCTCTCAATCTACAAAAAATCGAAACCAACCACCTGGCAGAGCGAAAGTGCGAGAAAATCGGTTGGAGGAAAAGCCCAGATGGTCAATTTATTTATAGATGTTCAAAATGGCGTAACGCTTCACCACGTGAAGGGTCCTACCTTTACTTGGCGAAGCCACGCTCTGCCAATGGCGGACTTCGCTTCTCTACGGTGGGCTAGAATCTTTGGGCGGAGCCACCCAGTGGCGAAGGGCTCTTCGCTACTGCGTACCCTAGGGTTGGCTTAAAATCTTTCTCCCTTCGCAGTGGTGTAGCGAGCTTCGCCGCGGTGGACCAGAAAGTTGGAAAATGAGTTGTTGCCCCTCCGCGACGTAGAGGGAGCTTACGCCCTTTGAGAATGTTTAGGAGCCTTGTTTTCTTCCTCACTCCTTTAAGACTCATGTCTTTAAAATAAGCAAGGTAGGACACCCAAAGCAAAAACTCACCTTAAAGCAGCAAAGAATGAAATACGCAAGTTTTTAGGGAAAAATATCACAAAAGCTTGGGTTTGCCTCCCAGAAGCGCTATGTTTCAGAGTCGATGGCTGACATTCTACGATGTCTGCAGTGCAGGCTAGGAAGCCGAGCAGGAGCACATTTAGGGGATTTGACTTATTGGCATTTGTTAACCTCTCAAGTGTTCCTAGAACGGTGTCCTGCCTCCTATTATGGAATTCTCCTCCAAAATATGGTTTCAACCTCTGAGCGTTAACTTTGAACTGTCCTTTCTCGAGATGCATTATCTCAACTCCTCCATAGGGAAATACTTGAACCACTATAAACGGACCTGACCATTTGGACTTTAGCTTACCAAGGAAGAGTTTTATTATAGAGTTAAACAACAGGGCCCGCTGACCCGAGTCAAACTTTTTCCTCATAATATGTTTGTCATGCCACGCTTTCGTCTTTTCCTTATAGATTCGGGCATTTTCATAAGCCTCATTGTGGAATTTGTCACAATTCAACCCCAGCTATGAAGTAATAGCTTTTCTCCCGTGACTGCAATCCATGATATTTGCCTAGTTACCCAATATGCTCTATGTTCGAATTCCACCGGCAAGTGGCATGCTTTCCCGTAGACAAGTCGAAATGGTGACATGCCTAATGGGGTTTTAAAGGCTGTCCTGTATGCTTAGAGTGCATCATCAATCTTCTTTGACCAATCTTTTCTTGAATTGTTGACCGTTTTCTCTAAAATGGACTTAATCTCACGATTTGACACCTCAACCTATCCATTAGCTTGCGGGTGGTAAGCGGGCGAAGTTCGATGTCGCACACCATATTTTTGCAAGACTTTATCAACCAGCTTGTTGTAGAAGTGAGCACCACCATCCGTGATCAATGCTTGTGGAGTGTCGAACCAAGTAAATATGTAGCTGCGAAGGAACCTGATTACCACATTGGCATCATTGGTGCGTGTCGGTATTACCTCTACCCATTTAGAGACATAGTCCATAGTAAGGAGAATATACAGGTGACTGAATGACGAGGGGAATGGACCCATGAAGTCCAACCCCTATAAGTCAAATAACTCGACCTCTAGAATTGGACGCATTGGTGGTTCATCCTGTTTGGAAATGTTGCTAGATCGCTTTGCTTACTTATCACATATGGATCTGAGCTGATGAGCATGCTTGAACAAGCTAGGCGGTAGAAACCTGATTGGAGTACCTTCTTGCATTTGTTCTCTAGCCTCGAAGTGCCCCCGCTTTTTGATAAGGTATGCTTGATGATTCGAATCTTGCCCATTTCTGAGATGCGCATCTCCATATCACTTGATCGGCCTGATGTTTGTACAAATAGGATTAACCCAATAATAGTGCTTAACTAAGCGTACAAGAACCTCTTTTACATTTGGTAGCTAAGCTTTGGGAGGGATCACCCTTATGCTTCGCTAAGTAATTCACATGGTCGAAACCATGGAGCCCATTGTGTGTGATTCTGCCAGTGTTCGTTTGGGAAAATTATCATTAACACACCTCATCTCTTTGTGGCCGGCTGTTAGGTGGCATATGGTCCGTGACTAAGTTCTTTGTTCCCTTCTTATATTTTATCTCCAGGTCAAACTCTTGCAGTAGAAGCACCCATCATATTACCCTCAGTTTTGCATCTTTTTTAGTCATTAGGTACTTAATGGATGAGTGGTCGGTGTGTACTATCACCTTATTGCCAATCAAGTAGGGCCTAAATTTATCCACAGGTGAAAACGATGACGATAGCTCTTTTACGTGGTGACATAGTTTATTGAGCATCATTAGGGATCGGCTAACATAGTGGATAACATGAAATATCCTTTTTCTTTTCTACCCCAGCACTGCTTTGATCGCATAGTCACAGCGTCGTCACGTTAGCTCGACGAAGGTCGATCGTCTTCTTGCTATGGGTGATACCATTTTATCTTCGGGCGAAAAACACGAAAACCTTGCCACTCATAAATCAAATGGTGTCCCCAGATTATGGCCGGACAGCGATTTTGCAATCAAGAGAAAATCTTTTATGAACCGCCTATAGAACCTTGCTTGTCCTAGAAAGATTTTATGCCCTTTGCTGATGATGGTAGAGGTAGTTTCTCTATAGCCTCAATCTTTGCTTTGTCGACCTCTATTCCTCTTGCAGAAATCCGGTGCTTAAGTACTATGCCTTCTTGTACCATAAAGTGGCACTTCTCCCAATTCAACACGAGATTGGTTTCTTCACATCTAACTAGCACCGACCTCAGGTTTTCCAGACAACTATCGAAAGAACTCCCCAATACTGAAAAGTCATCCATGAATACCTCGATTGTCTTTTCAACCATATTTGAGAATATGGCCATCTTGCATCATTTGGAATGACGGCCCAGACGACGATCGCACAGTCTTGAATGTACCATAAGAGAGCGGTGAAATATCATCTTCTTACGGTCTTGGGGGCTATAGCGATTTGATTGTACTCAGAATACCCATCCAAGAAATAGTAATATTGATGCCCTACTAGCCTATCCAACATATGGTCCAGAAACAGTAATGGAAAGTGGTCTTTTAGAGTATCCTTATTCAATTTTCGGTAGTCGATGCAAATCCTCCAACCTGTGACCGTTCTAGAAGGCAACAATGTATTATTTTCCATCTTTATCATTGTTGTTCTCCATTTCTTAAACCTTCTGTATTGGACTTACCATTGCTTGTCGGGAAATAGGATATATATAACCCCGGCATCCAACCACTTTAGGACTTCCTTGTGGACGACCTCTTTCATGGTTGGATTCAGTCTCCTCTGTGCCTCTAATGTTGGCTTATGGTCCTCTTCAAGCAGAATTCGATACATGCAAATAGAGGGGTGGATCCCCTTTAAATCAACTAGAGACTGACAGCCCAGCGTTTTAGGTCTGGGTGTTTTCTTAATAGCTTATCTTCTTGATCTTTGTCGGAGGCGTTTGGAAATGATCACTAGTAAGGTGGAGACATTCCTAAGATAAGCATACCTCAAATGGCTAGGTATTAGCTTTTCTCATCTTGGGTGTTGTTCGAGGAAAGTATTGGCGTTTAATTATTTTCACTAGAGAGGTTCATAGTATTTCCTTCTATTAGGTTCGAAGGAGTCCATCCATTTCACATACTCTTCTATCTCTTCTCCTAGTTCTTGAATCACTCTGTGATAGCCTCGAAAGGGTCATTAAGACCACTTTGGCTAGACATAGCCTCATATCCCGATACTATGAAGCATGTATCACTCTTTGCTGGGTGTCTCACGACTTCGAATACATTGAACTTGACCTCATCAACCTGCACTCTCAATTTCAATTCTAAGCCACGTACATCAATCATTACCACACTTAATTCACGAAATGCACACTTGATATTATAAGTATTTCTTTATCTTCTTCCATATCCAAAATGATGAAATCTTCCGGAAAGATGAACTTGTTCACCTTGACTAAAACGTCTTATCACCCTCTACATCCAATCTTATGAAGCATCATATCACTCTTTGCTTTGGAGTGTCTCACGACTTGAATACATTGAACTTGACCTCATCAACCTCGCTCGATTTCAACTCTCCCTTACGGCATAATTATTACCACATCGATTGAATGGCACTAATATTATAGAGTATTTCTTTATCTTAACTGCTATATCAACGATGAAATCTTAGAAAGATGAACTTGTTCACCTTGACTAAAACGTCTTCTATCACTACCCCTCCCTTAGGGTGTTTGATGATTTGTCTTTCAACTAGAGTGTGACTGTAGTTGGGTGAGCTTCACCTAATCCCAGTCGTCAAAATATGGATAACGGCATAAGGTTGATACTCGCTCCAAGGTCACACAAGGCCCTCTCAAAGATGGAGCTTCCGATGGTGCATGAAATAGTAAAACTACCGGGGTCTTTAAGCTTTTGTGGCATTTTTCTTTGAAGGATGGCACTACACTCCTCAGTGAGATTCACTATCTTGAAATCCGACAATCTTCTTTTCTTTATTGATGTCTCCTTCATGAATTTCCATAGCGGGCAAGCTGTTCTAATGCATCGTAATGGAATGTTTATATGCAATTTCTTGAACCTTCCATTAGCGGTAGTGCACTTGTCCGACTTACTGTAGCGGGCAATGAGGATCTGCAGGTGGGATAGCGACGGTCGTAGATGATTGTCCCTTAGCCTGTTTCTTTTCTATCGGCTTTCTTGATAGAGTACATTCCCTTCTACTCTGCCACTACGGTACAGTCTAGATTGCTTCTTCTTTTCTACCTCCCCCTTATCACTAGTGGTAGCCTTGATGCTTGCTAATTCTTTGCCACTCCCTTAATGTAGCTTGGCTTTTACACAATTATTCTACTCTTGTCTCGAAGTTCCTTATGAGTTACTAGGTAAGGATTCCATATTTGATGAATACATTTGAGTGATAATTATAAGAGGAATGAGACACATTTAAACCCACCGATGTACTCACATTTTGGCATAGAAACAGTACTAATCTGCTTGTGTTTTCGGACTTGTACGGAGTCTTTTAGGTTTAAACGTAAGTGCGCGGGAATGGCTCGGGAAGCTAATATCAAAACAATGTAGATGTGGGTGAGCAATTGGCGAAGTCTCGGGAACGAGAGAAGCAAAGGAAAGCATAGGAGGACAAGTCTACGGTAGGACTTAAGTCTACTTAGGTAGAACTGGCGAAAAGCTGAGGTGGACAAGTCCTCTGGGTGGGACTTAAAGTCCTCTAGGTAGCACTTCTTTGGAAAAGTGGCGGGTGAGCAGCTCCTACGGGTAGGACTTAAGGGCTCTCTGGGTGGGACTATGAAACTGGGGTGTCGAAGATTCAATCCATACGAGGAGTGCAGTAAGCGAACCCAAATGGAAAATCACTTTGGAAGGAAATTTATAAAGGAGGGAGGACACAAGTATTTGAGAGCTTCTTTTCCTTTAGTTTTAGTTTTCTCTTTCTTTAGTTTTTAGTTCTTCAATTCTAGGGTTTTAAGTAATAATAGTTTTTCTCCATCTTCTCGTGTGGTACTTTGTAGATCCAGATTTCAGATTTCCTTTCTTTTAGAAAGTTTCGGTTAGAGAGTTCTTGATCTTCGGCCACCAATATTTGTTCTACTTTTCAAATCTTAGTATTATATATTCCTCACATTCTCGGTTTTCTGAGTTAACTTTGATTTCTTGAATCCTTGTTTTTATGATTTATTGTTCTTCAACTTTAATCATTCATAAATTTTATGGAGTTCTAAACCCCTATTCACTTTAGGATCATACGGGGGAAACTCACGATCAAGAGTAAAGTCCCTCAATCCCTCTATTGATTTTAAGCAGTTATTAGTAATATTGATCACTTGTGTAGAAAGGTTTTAAACCATTAGTTGGGCAAATTCTTGACAACGTGTTGAATATTTAAATTTGCGTTATTAGCGATCATAATGCCAACTAAGGGTTCGTTTTCTAGTGAGAACAAATGTTTAGTATTTCTCGATCATCTTTATTTCTAAAGGCATTCAAAAGATAAATCCTCCATATTGTGGTTTCTCGATGGTTCACAGATGAGTTTATAAAATAAGAGTCAGGACTTGCACAGTCAAAGTGAGTGGAGCTAAAAATCCCGGCAATTGTCTTTCTATTTTAAAACATTTCAAACCAATCAACCCATTCAATCAAACAACACAACATTCTGATTTCTTTAAACCATTACTTTTAGTGGAGGAGCCAGCTCCTGTCAGTCGCGGGTGAGACCACTCCCGCATGGAGATGACACGTAGTTCCCACGAGTATTACAATCTTTGAAACGACCTTCCTTTATAATTCCTCGGCTTGGGAATGAATTAGGCACACGCCTGTCAGGAATGAGAAGCATTTTTTTGGCGCCGTTCTTGAGGGTGTAGCGACCTAACCAAGTTGATGAAGAGCTGAGGTAATTTGCAGTGCATTACCGTCAGTCATTCTCCGTTTTTCTTTTTATTACTGTTTTGTTTTTGTTTGAGAAATCTCGGTAAGTGTTTCTTGGGCCGAGTAAGTATAGTGCATGTCAATCACGGGCTCATGCGAGAAATACCGATTAGTGTTGTATCCCTAGAGACCTTGAGAAATCCATTATAAGCGAGTGTCTCAAGATAACATTTTACCTCCGATGGATAATCCGAGGTCGCGAGGACTGCATGGGCCTCGCCTCCACAACATGGGGGCAATGCTACGCCTCCCAATAAACCCAAGGTTAGGAGGAGGGAAATGGTAACCTTCAGCAAAATCAATATGTAGTTCCTCCCGCTCCTTGCCCAATGTAGAAAGAACCCTTCGAGAAATTCCGCAACCTCAGAGGACCACCCACAATTCTCAGATTCGCCTTCCCGACGAGGCCAACTAATTCCCGATGGTTCTGGAATGATCCGCCTTCTACCAGATACTGCTGGTTCGAATCCGAGAATCCTTACTATTTATGAGGGATTTCATGTCCGTAGTGCATTCCTCTCCACCGTTCACCTCTCCATATAATCACAGTTCTATTCCTCATGAAAGGAGAAAGCTGAAATTTGGTTTCATTCCTTAAAATCTAATTCATCTTTACATGGGAAAAGAGTGCTAAATGAGTTCCCTAACAAATTTTTCCTGGCCACACGAACTAATGCTCATGAGAGCAATCTTAACTTTTCAAAGCCCGGGAACCATTTGTCGCTGTATGGGAAAGATATATGATCTCCTCCATGCTATCCCTCACCATGGATTGATGTAGGACAACATGTGTATACTTTCATCAAGGATTATCCCCGAATAATAAACAAGACATCCAGATGATGTGGGCAGCGAATTCTATGAAAAGAGTGCTAGGAAGCAATCCAACTCTTTGACACTATAGCAAGAATGCCTGAACCCTGGGAGACTAACACCCTATAGACACCGCTAAAGTGCAATAACACACCTGCTGGAAGTGAATCCACCACCTAAGAGAGAAATTCCATTTATTGTTGAAGATTTATGTGCCAATTTGACAAGGGAAATTAGAGGCCATAGGAGATTTAAGAGAGGAACTGCGGTAACAAGTGTACCAATTCTCACCCTCGCACCAAATGGACTCCAGTAGAGGAGCCATGTATTATATGCGATGACCCTACACACTGACTATTAACCGCCACCTTCTCAAGCAGCGAGTCATTCAAATTGAACAAGCCAACGCCCTTAATTACCAAAGGAAACCTTTCAACTCCCCATACTCTGAAACTTACAATCCTGGTTGGGGTAAGCATCCTAATTTTAGCTGGAGAAATGAGGGAGGACCACCTAACCTGCCAAACAACCAAGGCCCTCACTATCCAAACCAAGGTTTTCCAAATTCCATTCCTCCATTTCAGAATCAAGGCCCCCAAGGATTTCAGGGAAACTCCAATCAAGGTCATCATCCACCGAACCAAGGGAATCAAAACTCACAACCTTACCAACCTCCACATAAGAGAAGTCTGGAGGACATAGTCACACAGTTCGTACAAACCCAGCAAACTACAAACACAGAATTCCGAACTGCTCTGAATGATGTGAGATCCCAGATAACCAAGTTAACCTCATCTATAGGTAACCTTCAACAAGAAAAGGGAACTTCCATCACAACCCATCCAAACCCACAAGGTCAAAACAAAGGTGGGAAGTTTAGAGGTTCCGTTGAGGGTACTCGAAAGTATCAGGTAAGGTCACTACCCTTCCTGAGTGGTAAGGCAGCCGACAAACTATTCCAACCAAGGAACCATCACAAGAGTCTCATAGTGAATTAGTTAGAGAGGATGAAAAATCAGACACACCTCATGTCCCTAATAATACAAATGACAAAGATAAGCAAACCGCAGGAAGACAAGTTCCAACTGATATCCCTCCACCATACCCTCATAGGCTGAGGGCACCAAAGAAAGTGAATAACCATGCCGAATTTATGAGTTGTCTGCCAGGTGAAACTGAACATCCCTGTTAGATGCCATTACAAACTGTCATATGCTAAATTTCAAGGATTTGTGCACAGAAAGGAAACTAGTGTCAACAAGGAGGCATTCATGACTGAATAATCTACGTCCCTAATTCGAATAACTCGCCTCAAAATACAAAGAGACCCGTGTAGTCCTACTATTTCTATAGTAGTTGAAATTCCAAGTCAGCATGCTTTAGTGGACTTAGGGGCCAGTGTTAATCAAGGCTCTTACTCGCATATGTGACCTAGGGTTAGGAGAATTAGTGCCAACCAATATCACCCTCCAATTGGCTGACCGTAGTGTCAAAATTCCTAGGGGAATAGTGAAGGATGTCTTGGTCCAAGTGGACAAGTTTTACTTCCCTGTCGATTTTGTGGTGCTTGACACTCAACCGTAGCGAACCAAGGAACTCAGCCCCGCAATTTAGGTCGACCATTCGCAACCCGCTGCCATCATACATTGTAGGGGAGGCCTAATGACACTCATTTAGCCATGACTCGTTAACTGAATATTTTCAATGTACTCAAAGGAATGGGAGATGAAGAAGATACAGGAAATTACATGGTTGACTCCGTGGTACAAAAATACCTGGATAATGTCTCACATGATGATCCTCTTAAGTCATGTCTGGTCAGCCCGAATTGGGATGAGGAAGTGACCACTTTGGAGTCAGAATTTCTCCACTCTATAATTGAGCATAAAGATGTATTTGAAGTTAACAGGTGGGTACCTAAATTTGAACCTTCGTCACTAAACGAGGATAAGACATTGCCTTCGAGGAGAAACCACCTAAGCAGCTAAACCTTTACCAACACATCTAAATATGGTACTCTGTGGGAGCAGACACGTCCCAAAGAATCATGATTTCCCATTAGACGTGACTCAAGAAACTCCAACTTTGAAATATTAAACCTACAGGATCGTTTTTAGGTTGGATAATCAGAGATATTAAGGAATTAGTCCTCGACCGCACACATAGAATTCACTTTTAGAAGAGGATGTTAAACCTTCTAGGCAACCACAGAGACGATTGAACCCAATAATGAAAGAAGTGGTGAAGAAGGAGGTTTTAAAACTTTTGGATGTTGGGGTTATTAATTTATCATAGATAGTGTAAGTGGGTTACCCAACACAGTAAGGCCTAAGAAGCCTGAGTCACATTGCCAATGAAAATAATGAGCTTATTCTACCGTGTCACCTCAGATGGAGGGTGTATAGATTATAGGAAACTTAATGCGTGTACTAGAAAGACCATATTTTCCTTCCATTCGTGGATCGATAACAGAAATGAATGTGGCATGAATTTTATTTGTTTTCTGATGGGTACTGTAGTACAATCAAATTGAGATAGCCTTTAGAAGATCAAGAAAAACTACATTTACTTGCCCTTTGTACCTTCGCTCTTTAGGAAAATGCTCTTTGGATTCGTAATGCAATTTAACTTTCCAACTAAGTATGATGGGTATTTTCATGACATGATAGAAATCATATCGATTTTCTACGGATGATTTCTCGCCTGGGTGACTCCATTCGAGGGCTGCTTAGAGAACCTACGTAAGGTTTTCGGGAGAGGTGTCAAGAGAAAATCTTGTGTTAAATTGGGCAGTTGTCACCATGGTAACACAAGGAATTGTTTTAGGCCACATTGTATCAAAAGATGGAATCGAAGTTGATAAGGCCAAAGTTGAACTGATTTCCAACCTCCCTACTCCTAAGTGTGTTAGAGACATAAGGTCATTCTTGGGCCATGCTGGTTTTTATCGACGGTTTATAAAAGATTTTAGTGCTATAGCCCGGCCCTTATGTACTTTACTTGCTAAAGATGTCCCTTTCACATGGTCACAAGCTTGTGACACTGCTTTTGCTAAGCTCAAAACCATGCTCGTATTTCCACCCCAACCATGCGGTTCCTAACTGGACCTCCCATTTGAGATCATGATGCTAGCGATTATGCCAGGGGCCGTGGTTATCGCAGGGAGGACAAAAGCTTTTGTCATTTACTATGCTAGTAAGACACTAGACTCGGCCCAGCCAACTATACAACCACAGAAAAAGAGTTTCTAGTAGTCAGTTTCGCTTCAGAAAATTCAGGTCATATATTGTCAAGTTCCCGTGACCATCTTTTACAGATCATGCAATTTTGAAATACTTGCTCTCTAAGGATAATGAACCAAGAGGGTGGATTTTACTCTGTCAAGAATTCAACTTAACCATCAAAGATAAAAAGGGGGTTGAGAACGTGGTCGCAGACCACCTATCTCGATTAGTTCCAGAATCCGACTCCCATGGCATACCCATAGGTGATAGCTTTCCTGATGAGCAACTTTTTGCTCTTGTACATTACCCGTGGTATCACCGGCTAGTGAATTAATGAATACCGCCAAATCTGCAAATTTAATGGACTTCTCAACAAAAGAAATTTTTGACAGACATAAGAAATACTATTTGATGATCCATATCTATTTAACATCATTCCATCAAATAATGAGAAGATGTGTAAATCGAATGACGAAGGTGTACGAATTTAACTATTTCTCCGGGTTTCATGAGGACATTTCTCCGCCCGAAAAACAGCAGACAAGATTTTGCAAGCCGGGCCTTTTATCGCCCACTCTATTTAAAGATTGTTTTGATTTCGCAAAACGTGCGCTCAATGCCAAAGAATTAAGGCGGGTAATAAAATCAAACATGATGCCTTCTACCCTACCCCGATCATTGAAATCTTGATTGTCGGGGTATTGACTTCCATGGGGCCTTTTCCTTCTTGTGGCTATCTCTACATTTTATTGTCTGTTGACTATGTATCTAAGTGGGTTGAGGCAGTTCCAACGAGAACCAATGACCATAAGGTTGTTTTGAAATTTATAAAGGAACATATTTTTTCTCGTTTTGGAACGCCTCGGGCGATTATTAGTGATGGTGGACTCCACTTTTGCAATCGATCTTTTGAAAATCTGCTAAAAAAATATGGAATCACCCATGGTGCATCAGCCGCTTACCACCCACGCATCAATGGTCGTGCCGAGCTAGCTAAGGTGGGAGATAAACATTTTAGAAAAGACTCATGTCTCCGAATCGAAAAGATTGGTCACTCGCCTTACCGATGCTCTATGGCATACCGCATCAAGTAAACTCCGTCCTGTATGTCTCCTATAGGCTAGTTTATGGCAAGGCTTGCCATTTGCCAGTAGAGTTGGAACACCGGTCTTATTGGGCTATTCGAACTTTTAACTCTGATCTAACTCAAGCAGGTAAGCAGCGCTTATTGCAGTTAAATGAACTTGAAGAGTTGCGGAGGGAGTCAGATGAAGCTCCGGGGACTTAAGAGCTGGCCAAGTCATTCCACGACAAATCCATTGCCGTGAAATCTTTTGAACCCAATCGAAGTGCTTTCAGATAGCCCCCGATTACACGTTCGGAGCCCGCTCTCGGCGGACTCCTGGCCCTTTCATTGTTAAGGTGGTTCATCCATATGGGGCGGTGGAAATTGAAAATCCTGACAATGGACACTCCTTCAAGGTGAATATTAACGCCAAACCGCTCCTGAACATTTTAACCCCTCAAGAGCACCGTGAAGATTCGTAGACCCGCTCTACCAAACCTCCTTCAAGTAACATCACTCTCAAATTGTTGTAAATAGTTTTGCTTTTATTTTTGTTCTTGCTTTTTGTTTTTATTTATTTACTATTTGCGTTATTTCCTTTCTTTTCCATAACATATAAAAAAAAAAAAAAATCATGGGGCTCTTGTTTCGTGGAGTCCTCCAATCTTGTTGTGGGGGTACTCTTAGTTTCATGCATCGGGACAATGCTTGTTTCTCGTTTGTGGGGGTAGGTGTACACTCGGTTGAACGTAACTATGCACGTTATATAAGTTCAAGTAATAAATTTTCAAAATTTGCCTTTTTGAATATTATGTTTTGACTCAGATCGTACATACCCACTTGATCTCATATACTTCCATATCATCTTAACGCATGTGCATCTTAACAAGCACACAACGAGCCTCATATTCTTCGTGAACTGCTTCTCGCATTCCCACCCGTTTTACTTCCTCACCCATACCATTTAATTTATGGCCAAAATTCTCCAATCTTGCCCGTGGATTGTTTCCTAAATCAAGGCATCATTTTAGTTGGTCATGTGAATTTCATGCATCATAGTCTTTATGGAACACCTTGCATAAGTGGAAAATGATTAGAGGCCAT
This sequence comes from Tetrastigma voinierianum, assembly GCA_016808115.1. NCBI lineage: Eukaryota > Viridiplantae > Streptophyta > Magnoliopsida > Vitales > Vitaceae > Tetrastigma > Tetrastigma voinierianum. Next base: position 59,280 of record JAEQBH010005954.1, read on the forward strand.
CATTTCTGTGCATACCCGTGGATTTGTAGAGTCTCAACCCTTGCACCCATTTTGAGCTTTCAGTTGTCAAGTTTATTCGAACCTTAGGAATCCGAATTCATGGAACAACAGTGATTCTCATGGAGAGTTGGAAGACATCCCAAGAATGAATTATAGTGCAAAGTCTACAAATGCAGTCCACGGCGGAATCTGAACAAGAGAAAGTAGATATGCGCTTGAACTCCGAATGAAAGGCACCACCATTCCACAAGTGGAAAATATATATATATATATATATATTCATTATATATATAAAAAAAAAAAAAAGGAAAAAAAAAAAAAAAAAAAAAACAAGTAGTTAGTCCTACTTGCCGGACTTTAAGTCCTACCCCAGAGGGACTTTGACAAACCGAGCAAGAAGCAGTCCCACCTGGCCTGACTTTAAGTCCTACCGGTAGGATCGGGCGAAAAGAGGGCAGAATGGTCTTTGTAACCCAAAAATGGGTTGCCTCTTCATGTTCCATTCCGATTTATACTAGTCCACAAGTTGGAGCTCCTAGCCGTGTGCTCCTCTCTTACAAGCGCCTAAGCTCGTATTGCTCTCTCGCCAGTGGTTCCTGAGTCCGAGTTCCGATTGATTACTCCGTAGCCAAGGTTTGCACGTGGTAAGTCATACTCACTCTCCACTAGCATTGTCAGCTTTCTTCGCTGAGATATGACCTATTTGGTTGGATTTGCCGCCGCTACTTGTGATTGTTGGATGGGGTCGTGCTGTCCAAGTGGGTGAGACTATCATAGATGTACAATGTACAGCCCAGTGGTTGATCGAGGCAGGTACTGGATATGATTATTTACTCGGGGCCATCCGCCGTTATCGCTTATCATCGCCATCTCCATGGCACGTTCGAAGAATACAGGAAAGGGGAAGGCATCGAGTTCCTCTATGGAACGAGCGGTGAAGAAGAAAAAGCCCGATGCCACCCAGCCAGTGAAAAAGAGAAAAGGAAAACAGGTTATATCCTCTTCAGAAAGTGAGGATCTATCTGAGAGTGTCGATGAGGAGATCGAGGCTATGTTTTCCGAAGATTCCGAGGGTGAGCACGAGAAATGGGTTCAGTTAATGGCAAATAGAGGTTTCCGATGCGAGAGGGGCGTCAATCTAGAAACATTTTTATATATTCACCCCATCAGGATAATTATACAGGAGCAAAATATGCATTTTGTGCACTCAGAGATATGTGGTATTTAATTTTCGCTTGTTCAGAGTTCTACTCCACTTGAAGGAAAATCAAAGGGTCGATTCTATGTTGAAACCTCACATGGGGAAGCAGCTTCGTCACTCCCGACTCGACAAGACATGCTCAGATATGTTCGCCTGACGATCGACCGCCATATCCACTGTAATATTACTAGTTTCGATGCCCAGCTTTTTACTGAGGCCATGTGCACCCATCCTGTACCCATGAGTGGATTTACTACACACAAGAATTTATCCCCGAAAGCTGAAGCCTAATACGCCCCTTGGATGAACAAGATCATCCACAATCGTGCTCGCCGATCATAGAAAAAGCTTCCCCGCCAAGAACAGATTCAGCTTGCTATACGGAGGTTATGATCGAGTTTATTGATTATGCACTAGTCATATGGTGCGCGACGAGAGTTTTTACAAGATTCGCTCAAACCGGAATATTCCGTTCCCCTCGCTTGTGACCAGTATTGTAGAAGAAGCGGGGATAAGGGGAACAGTTAAAGAAAAGAGAGTGATACCTCGGCAGGAGCAGATCACGACTAAGACCTTGGCAAAGAGCCGGGCAGCCTCTACTAGGCCACAGCCACCAGTGCCTCCAGCCCCTACTCTTGGGACCACTTCTTCCACAGTTCCAACACCTATGAGCACATCGCCTTTGAAGAGGATGGAGCGGCGACGTAAAGGGTGGTCTGGTGTATCCTTGCGCGTAAGCAGCCGACCGCTGCCTTGCCAGCTTGAGAGCCTACATCTTCCATGGTGAGCCAGCGATAGCGGATACTAATTTCTTCGGATTTCAGGAGAGTCGTAAGAGTTAGAGACGATCGCGCGGGATGAGACGCATTCTCCTCCGACGAGGATGAGGATGACACCGCACACTGCACTAGGCCGTACTAGTGGTGGTGCTGGCAATCGTAGTAGACTCCAGCCATGCCGCCAACACCCGTTTGATTTTTCCCTTTTCTTTCATTAAACCTATATCATTAAGTAAACTATTAAGACCCTTTGATTCGAAATTTGTGTTTTCTCTGCCTTTGTGACTCTATGCATGATGGTTAAGCATGTTTATGTTATATGATTGCGTACTTTATTTTGATCATTTTTACCATTGCAAGCATGACTATCTTGTATTCTAAATCCACAACCCTAATCGACAACCAATTTTGTGTTTGCATGTTACAATACCTATTGTGGAAGAATGTGGTCAAGTAATTGAGTCAAGGCCGTGTAAAAAAATTAACGTGGGTGAAATTCTTTATTCCATAAGTGTTGTTTCGAGATTCGCAGTTTTCATATTATACCGAGCGCTTTGTTTAGGTTCATACCTAGTGGGTAGTTTCATTCTAAATCTTGCTAGGGACTAGCAAAAGATGCAGGTCAAGTGATGAATACACATTTGAGTGATAATTATAAGAGAGAATCGAACACATTTAAAACCACAATGTACTACATTTGGCATAAGAACAAAATTTCTAATCTCTTCTGTGTTTTCACTTTGTGTGTGTCTTTAGGGTTTAAAAACGTAAGTGCACAAGAATGCTTCTAGCTAATATGAAGCAAATGTAGATGTGGGTGAGCAATTGACGAAGTCTCGGGAACCCCAGAGAAGCAAGGAAAGTACCGAGGATTAGTCCTGACCTGCAGGGACCCAAAGTCCTACCCCGTAGAACTTGCTGAACCGGTAAGGATGAAGTCCTACCTGTAGACTTAAAGTCCCACCTGCAAGAGCACTTGCTGGAAAAGTGGCAGTGAGCAACTCATACCCGTAGGACTTAAAGTCCTACCGGTAGGACTTTATGAAACTTGCGGGAATTGTCCAAGAATCCAATCCATACGCGAGGGCACTTCCGTAAGCGAACCAAAATGGAAAAATCACTTTGGAGGGGGCTATAAAAGGAGGAGGACACAAGTATTCGGGAGTTTTTCCTTTTCCTTTAGTTTTAGTTTTCTTTCTTAGTTTTAGTTCCTTCAATTCTAGGGTTTTAAGTAATAGTTTTTTCCATCTTCTCGTGTACTTTGTGGATCCAGATTTATTTCCTTTCTTTTTAGAAGTTTCGGATTAGAGAGTTTGCAATCTTTCAAAGACAAATATTTGTTCTACTTTAAATCTTCGTATTATATATTCTCATTCCCGCTTACAAGTTAACTTTGATTTCTTCAAGATCCTCGTTTTTTATGATTTATCGTCTCAACTTTAATCATTCATATAAATTTTATGGAGTTCTAAACCCCATCATTGATCATACTGAAACTACTCCCGGGACATAAAGTCCCTCAATCCCCATTGATTTTAAACGTGGATTGTGTGTAATATTGATCACTTGTGTAGAAAGGTTTTAAACCATTAGTTGGGCAAATTCGACAACGTGTTAACGAGATATTCTCAGACACGTTGTGCTTCTGATCATAATGCCAACTAAGGGTTCGTTTTGTTTGAGAACAAATGTTTAGTATTTCTCATCATCTTTATTTTCTAAAGGAAACAAAGATAAATCCTCCATCGACGACCGCTTCTCAATGGTTCCTAGATGAGTTTATAAAATAAGAGGCGGACTTACTCGATCAAAGTGGAGTGGAACTCCTAAAATCCCAAAGAATATTTTCTGGCTTTAAACATTCAAAACCAATCAACCATTCAATCAAACAACACAACATTACGCTTTCTTTAAACCATACTTTTAGTGGAGAGTCAGCTCCTATTGATCAACCGACCGACCACTCCCCGCTGAGATGACCCGTGGACTCCTGGGCCGTGACATAGTTAGACACCATAATTCCTACGCTTTGGAATAGAATTAGGCATACTAATCAGACGGCTAATCGCCTCTCGCTAATGTGTGGCCATTCGCCCATTTGTACTTCCGTGTTTCGTTAGCCCTCGGGTTTTGTAACTGGACCGCTCTGTAGATGCTGGGCTTTGGTTTTGGAATGTGGCCTTTATCTCATTCATAAATGTGGCTCAGAAGTCACCATATGAGCTAAGGCTTTCCAAATTCTACCTTCTTTCGGTGGTGGTTTCTTTGCTCAAATGGTAGTATTGTTCTGATTATTCCTCCAACTATAAGTTCCGATTGCCTGATTATTCTGCCTTCCAACCTCGCCTTGATTCTGATTCGATTCAAAAATTGCCTGATGTGTATTGCCTCCATACTATCCCTGTTGTTTTTTATTATGATGATTCACATATCGAGCTCAGCTTACTATCATCTCATTCCGATCGACAATCCATAAGATCAGGTCATTCAACACAAGATTTGCCGATTTCCCATGGATTATTCTGAATAGCATTTATTGTACCCCCGTTGCTTCGCAGCCTGTCTAGTTAATCATGATATGGTTTACCAGTTAATGGAACCTCTCGTGGTTCCGCTTCCCCGCTAAGGGTTTCTAGGTGTCGATCTATCTCGAGGCTGTTCGATTGGGGCATTAGTAGTTGTATCCTCTAAGATCTCATAGGCTTGATATGTGGTTTTCTTCAACAGAGCACCTCCTGCTGAGGTGTTAATGATTGTCCTAGCCGAATCGCTTAGACCGTTGAAGAATGTGTGCACTTGCATCCACTTAGTTTGTTGGGTTACGGGCCGAATATCCAATCTGATTGGAACATAAATGCAGCGGGAATTCTAAAAAATTTTTACTCCTTTAACCCACCATGATCACATAAGCCATAAACCTAAGGAAGGGTAAACGAAACTTACTCTTGTAGATCGATTCGCTGCTTCAAAGTCTCAAGGCCTTGGTTTATTCGAATCTTCAAAGATGCTGCCTTTCTGAAAAGCGACCACCCTCTACAAGTATCCACACATGAACAAATAATGAACGATCTTGTTGAATGTTAGTTCAGGTTCGTCTTCTCAAAACAAAATTAGGGGTTTTTTCTTTCTCTTTGTTTTTGGTTGGTTCTATTTGTAAAAGACAACTACTCCTAAATATATATGTCTCACATATATATTTATATAAGTTTTCTAGGGTTTTAGTCAAACATGAATTTATTATATATTTAAAACTCTTTTAAATAATAACAATTTAAATTCAAATCCTTATCAGATAAGGAAACAAATTTATTATTATATATTTAACCATAACCGTAACCATACATGATAGATCCTATTGCTGAAGCATAAGGAATCTTACTCATCCGCTCCGCTCACCTTAGTGTTAGGACACTGAGATTTCCGCCAAGAGTAGCGTACGAGACACGGGCAAGTATCCCTCTTGAATCTTGCACACTGAACCGTTTCAGTACTTTGTCTATGTAAGCACTTTGATCTCTGTAATTAATCGCCTCTGGGATTCCATCTCTATAGATCTTTATCCCTAGGATATAGGCAGCTTCGCCTAAGTCTTTCATTGAGAAACACTTCCCTAACCAAGACTTGACATTCTGCAAGGTAGGGATATCATTCCCAATGAGTAAAATGTCATCAACATATAAGACCAAAACAATTGTAGTTCCCACTAATTTTCTTATAAAATATATGCTCATCTTCATTTTTGACAAATCTAAACCCTTTGACTGATTCATCAAAACGAAGATTCCAACTCCGAGAGGCCTGCTTCAAACCATAAATGGATCTTTGAAGCTTGCATACTTTACCAGAATTCTTAGGTTGTACAAAACCCTCAGGTTGTGTCATGTACACATCCTCAAGTAAGTTTCCATTAAGAAACGCAGTTTTAACATCCATTTGCCAAATCTCATAATCATGATATGCAGCAATGGCAATAAGAATTCTGATAGACTTAAGCATAGTTACAGGTGAAAAAGTTTCATCATAGTCTATACCATGAGTTTGTTTGAAACCTTTTGCAACTAGCCTTGCTTTGTAAGTATGCACTTTGCCATCCATGTCGCCTTTTCTTTTAAAAACCCATTTGCACCTAATGGTCTTTGTACCTTCTCGGGTGGGTCAATCAAGGTTCAAGTACCTGGATTATCAAGGGCTACGGATTGAATTTCAGACTTCATGGCCTCTAACCATTTCTCAGAGTTCGATCCAACATCATAGCCTCTTCTTGATAGTGGTAGTGGGTTCATTCGATCCACTAACAATACATCATGGTTATCAATATAAGAAATTCATATCTCTCGGGCTCAAGACGTATCCTATCAGATTCACGTAAATTTTATGCTATAGGAAGTGTGTCACCAATAGTTTGTTGACTATGAGTATCCAAGGCTAGCTCAATGTTATCTTGTCGTGGGTCTCGAACTTCTTCTCGAAGTTGTACCTTTACTCCCATCGGGGTTCCTTTAGAAATAAATTCCCTTTCTAGAAAGACACCATCTCGAGCAACAAACACTTTGTTCTCTATGGGATTGTAAAAGTAATATCCCTTAGTCTCTTTAGGATACCCCACAAAAGGACATTTATCGTACTGGGGTCTGTACTATTTGAAACTTGACGCTTTACATAAGCTCACAACCCCAAATCTTGGCAGCAAGACAAACTAGGCCTTTTACTACCCATATCTCATATGGTGTCTTTTCAAGCGCTTTGGATGGAACTCGATTTAGTGTGAACGCAGCTATTTCAAGTGCATAACACCAAAAGGTAAATGGAAGATCTGTTGGACTCATCATAGATCGAATCATATCTAATAAAGTTCGATTCCTCCTTCAGGACACACCATTCCATTGTAGGGTGTTCCGTGTGAGCCACCGTATCTCGCGGCTCCTGCTATGTCATCGTACCTGCTCAAATGATCGCTACCCCGACCGTATCCAGCCAAACTGATTTACCAAGCCAAGTTGATTTTGTACTTTTTTATTTTGAAAAATTTGAACATTTCAATGATTCGTGATTTATGTCTCATCAAGTAGACATAACCATATCTCGTCTGTCATCAAGAAATGTAATGAAGTACTTGTAACCTCCTCTAGCATCTGAACTTAATGGTCCACATACATCCGTATGTATGAGATCCATTAATTCATCGCCCTTTCATCGTGTCCAAGAAGGGATCCTTTGTCATCTTTACCCAATAGACAAGATTCACATGTATTTCATATGATTCAAAATCAAAATGAATTCAAAAGTCCAACTTTGATGGAGTTTCGAGATGCGTTTCTTTCATTTATATGGCCAAGGAGAGACAATGCCAAAGATAGGTTGAATTTAAATCATCGACTTAAATTTCTTAGTAGTTATGTTATTACTTCTTTTGAGCCCCTGCACATTTGTACAAATGTGAGATCCACATCCAGTATCTAATACCCAAGAACTAGAAGGAGAGAAATTAATCTGTATAACATAAATACCTAAAGAACTAGTCTCACCAGTCTTCTTCTTCTTCTTTAGATCCTCTAAATACAGCTTGTAGTTTCTCTTCCAATGACCGTGTCTATCAAGAAAAAAGAAACAAACACCCTCCTTTCGGGGCTTTAGCCTCGGGTTCAGTTTGGCCTGGGCCGGTATTGACTCCTCTTTGCCCTTGCCTCGTCTCTTGTCCTTCTTCAGCCCTTTCCATTTTGAACCATCAGAACATGGCCAGACTTGGATTTAATATTGTAATGACCCGCACCAAATAATACAAGTTCGTAACACGTTTGACCATGTTTGACTAAGTTTGACCAGATTAGACTAGGTTTGACCAACACTTAGTATGTGGACCAAAGTTGACTTTTTCAAGGATGGAATACTCAAATGACTAAGGACACCATTGTGAGGCCTCTTCGACACGAGTTCATAGACGGGTTGAACATCAAAATCCGACTCACGGATAAAAAGTTATGACCCCGGTAAGTTCAAACAACATCATTTTTTTATCAGTGTCAAAAGTTGTTTCAAGTTTTTACCCAAAAGCTACCCTAGTCCCTATATAAACATAACTTTGGATGCCAAATGAAACCCTAGCCCCCAAAATACCATCTTGAACTCCAAAACCCTAGAGAAGCTCTCAAAACTTGTGGACCCGAGTTGGGTCATTTTGACCATTTGTGAGTCGTGGGAGATTGGACCAAAGGAGGCACCACCGGCCACCACAGTGCAACAGGCGCCGGCCATGGAGGTGTGCCACCTCCGGATGGTCACGCCGACCAAATTTCACGGCCAACCGCAGCTGGATCAGCCTGGGATCGGGCCGGCGTCACATGGCGGCGTGCGACCATGGGTAACCGGGCATTCGTGATTTCGCGCTCGGCCACTTCAGGCCACCCCCATAGCTCCTTTTCGCCATTTTTGGACCCTGAACTCATTTCCGTGGTCCCTTTACGCATTCCTCACCGCTTGAAAGTTACGACGAAAAACAAAGTCACCGACGGTTGATCATTTTTTCGGCCACCACAGCGACTGTTGGACCAAGGTAATGGTACTGATGAGTTCCTGGTCTCTTGGGCTTTCCATTGATATGTGGTTTGTAAATTTTGGGCATCGTTTGGTTAGGTTTCCATTTTTAGGTTATTTCGGGTAATTACCGAGAAGTTGAGACTGAAATAGAGTACCAATTGGTCAAATTGGACAAAATTGGAGCTGGATTTAGTGGAAATTGATGTTTTTAGGAATTTGATGGTTCAATTTCGAGGGAATTAGCTCCTGTGTGAAAAGCCTCACCTGCATTCGCCTATAGGCACACTGGTGGTAATTGGACTCGCTTGAGTCCAATTTGGATGGTTTCATAGTTCTAAAATTATTCTAAGGCCTTCAAGGTATTCCTTAAATGTTGTCAGGTTCAGTTATTGGAGCCTAAATGGTGTTTTATTTATATTGATGTGCACTCACGGTCGGACGATCCTCAAGTAGGAGAACAGACCGAGCTGCCTATAGTCTATGAATGGTTTATATGTTTTTAAATTATTTGGGTTATTATATTGATATATCTATTGTGATTAAATATTTTATATATATACTGTTTTGATCAAATGGTTGGTTGCATACAAATGTGATTATCGGTCTTATATAAAACAAGTTATCATTTCATGTAAATTTTGTCAACATTTTCAATCGCTTGGAAGTTGTAATTGCTCTCAGGATGAGTCTTGGTATTTATATATTTTGGGGCATGTAATTGGGTTTTAAACCCCTTGAGAAATTATTGTTTTATGAAATGATTTGAATATATGTGTGTTTAATAATTGGTTGAAGAATATGGTTATTGAGGTATTTCTCAAATCCCTACTTTGAATCGAGGAACTAAAGATCTTCAATGTAAAGTGGGATTGAGTTGTGAAAGTAAGTTCATAAATTCTAACCTAAGATATGGTGAAGCTGGGAAAAGGTACACGGGAGTATGACATTGAGTCGAGGTTACAAGGTGATGTACCATATCAGACCGAGATTGGGTTTAGTAATTATATTGTAGTGCATCGATTGTCACTTGCGGTGCCGTGGAGGGGTTGGTTTTTATCCAACGGTCATATATTATTTCCACGACCGTGAGGTCAGTTTACCCGACTTCGCTTAGTATACTTACTGCTACTTGTCGTGAGGTTGGTTACATCCAACGGTTATATATTATTTCCATGGTCGTGAGGTCGTTTACCCGACTGCTTGGTATTCTCGAGATTGCCACTTGCTTTGAGATTGGTTATATCCAACGGTAAGTTATATATTATTTATTTACATGAGGCTCGCTTACCCGACGGTTTGGTATTCTCGAGATTGCCACGTACTAGAGGTTGGTTACATCTCAACGGTTATATATTATTTCCATTTGCTAGGAGGTCGGGTCGGTTCGATTTCCGCTTGGTATTCCGGTTTTGCTTGTTTGACGTAAGGTTGGTTTCATCCAACGGTTATATTATTTCCACAATCACAGGTCGGGTTTATCGACGGTTTATCATCATTAGTTTTACTACAACATTTCCCGATGTTGGTTATCGTGAGGTCGGGTGTCCCATGGTTTAGGATGGGTACATGATATGGTACATCGTTAGTGTATATGGTATGGTACATTATTGACGTATAAGGTATGGTACATCGTTGGTGTATATGGTATGGTACATAGTTGATTTATATGGTAATGGTACATCAAGTTGGTTTCTGAGTAAGGCATAACCTTTAATAGTTATGATTATCAGATTTTCCATGATTAATTGCAATGACATGATGTTCATATGTTTTATGCATCAAATTTTGTGTGGTGAATAAATCTAGGTTATAAGGTTCTCATAATGAAGTGGGTTAACTTATTGAGCATGACTTTTCATATCATTGGTTTTGGTAAAGTTGGTTTTGTGAAATGTTTGCTAAACTGGGAACCTTATTAAAGGAGTGGACGGAGGTTCGAGAGATGAAATGTTTAAAAATTAAAACATTATTTTCCTTATAAATTGTGCCACTTTCTCGAGATTTATTTCTCAATGCTTATTGTTTTAAATCTGTTCCCTAGGTTCTGCAAGCCTCGTAGGCCTACTCGCGCCAGATCCAACACCGCTCTACCTGCGACAGCTGCTGTACTCTATCCCACCTATCTGTCCTTGTTTTGTTGGACCTATTTATTTTCATTTGTAACCCTAAATTTGCAAATACTCTTAGAATGCTCTGATATTAGTATTAAACTCATATGGGTCCCTATTATGTATGTGCTGCGGGTTAAGTGACCTACATTCGATAGGTCGGTCGGATTTTTCTTTATAATCAAGTATTGTGGTACTCGCATGTGTTTACATCTTTAGGTGGGGTCCCTGCATTCCCCTAGGGATTGTACAATGGAACTCACTATATGACTCACCCGAAACCCCGAAGGTGTATCCTGCCTGGTCCTCGCGCCGCTCCGGCCACTGGCTTTAAGCATCAGATGCAATGTGAGATAGATTTGTCCATTTCATTCATGTTATAGTTCATGACAAACTGGCCATAACTACCAGGAAGTGAATTCAGGATCAAATCAGTTGCCAACTCTTGGCTCAATTCAAATCCAAGCCTATCAAGGTGCTCAATATAGCCTTCATCGTTAGGAACATGAAAGCACTAACTAAAGCACCTCAACCATCTCGCAAAGAATGCAAAGGCTCGTAGTCTCATACCTTTCGCTTCGCTGGGTTGGCCGAACATTTTAAGATTGGAAGATCATATCATAAGCTTCCATATTTTCCAGATCCTTCTGAAGTTCAGAACTCATGGTAGCTAGCATCAAGCATGCAACATCAATAGAGTCATTATGATGCTTCTCATAAGCATTCTTTTCAGCTCTAGGAGCATTATCAGCTGGTTCTTCAGGGAGAGGTTCATCCAGGACATAAAGCTTCCTTTCTTGTTTGAGAACAATTTTCAAATTCCCGAGACCAACAATAGTTAGTCCTGAAGTTTATCCTTCTCAAGGACTGATCAAAGAAGTGACATAGTAGAATTGTTGTTATTGTTAGCCATCTACAACAGAATGCAAAGTTCGATAAGTATTTTGATTATGAAAGATTCTACTAAATTAACAACCTCAAGAATAATCATATTAATCTTAGTGAGCTAAGATCCATATTTTACTCAATCCTTAAGTCAGTTTTGGCATGACACTTTAAAATTAAGTTATTTAGGTAGGTAACTCTTACTAATTACATTCATGCAACTCTTAGATATTTATGGGATTTGACATCATATGTCCCGCATGTTTAAATCCCATCTTTATGCCATTAGCCCAAAACTCGCTTTTGATAACTTTAATAAAGTTAAACCATTTTAAACATATGGGTAGCACCCATTACTTCATCTTGTCTCACTAATGTAATCCTAATGTACTTTACTTTGGTAGAACCCACATTAAGGTGATAAAAGGTTTGACAAGTGTTTAAACATGGATGGCATGTTAACTTTAAATTTTATGTGAGGGATCTTGATTGATTTTAATTTTTCAATTAATAGATCTCATCATACATTTATTATCACATACTCATGTAACATCATACATAGCATTTCATACATGCATAAAATAAACGTGTCACAGTATGACCTTAATCTAGATTGATCTCCATAAGCCAATATGAAGATCAACAGTCATTCCTAGGTAGTAATAAGCAGCTCCATGATGTCGATTTGACCACCAATTTGCGCATAGACACCTAGCTCCTCCATCATCATGGTTGGATTGCATGACTTCAAATAGCTTGCATTGTCTCTTGTTTTATTACAACAATTAAATAAATACTACTAATAGTAAAATAAAATTACAATAAAACAAAAACAGCATGCAAAATGTATTTAATAATTACAACCCTTGTAAAAACAATAATAATAACCTGCCAATCACATTGGTAAAAAAAAAGGCCATACTGTGCACCATGTGAAGCAACACAACATGCAAAATATATCATGTTATCATATAGCATAAACAATTTGCATTAAAAGAAATAAATTATAATAAAGTGTGGTGTTTAAACCAATTAATTCATAAGGTGCTACGCAGAGTCAAGCATTGGCGGCCCGCTAGCCTAAGAATATATGGTCGAGGGGCCAGCCGAGGGGCTCCAAGTGCATCCTCTCGTAAAATCTTTAAAAGACTACCACAAATTCTCTCTCAAAAAATATATGTCTCACACACAATACACACACACACATATATATATATATATATATATATCTCGCTTAGGTTTTAAATCAAATGAATTTCCTTATCTGATAAGGCAGTTCAAATTTATATCATTATATATTTAAAAACGCTTTTAAATAGTAACACTTAAATTCAAATCAAATAAGGAAACGAATTTATTTATAATATTATATATTTAAACTTTAAATAATAACAATTTAGCCACGAATTTCCTTATCGTAAAAGGAAACGAATTTATATTATTTAAACCCTTTACTTGACATTTCCTTAACCAATAAGAAAATATAACAAATTAATTATTTGTTATATTCTAAATCACGAATTTAAACCCTTCTCAAAATTAAATTCGAATTTAGATAACAACTAATTGTTGTTTGTAATTTAAAATAATCTCATCATTTTAAATTACACATAGGGCTTATTTTCGCACCACCATAAACAATCATTGATAAATCATAATTGATATATGAATTCTAGTCTCATGTATTAATTCACTTAAGACAAAGCCAGAATCATATACTGCTATTAAACACTTTAATGGCAATATCCCATTCGATTCTAATCATATTAACGAACTTTTAGGTTTCTGATTCAATCAATGGTATTCTTAACAAACCTCAACTATGTTGTTCGCACAAACCATAATATCACATATATTCAAAAACGCAAATCATGCCAGAATCATATACATCACATACATACGATCAAATATGGCATTATCGATTTTTATGAAAACACAAGTGGCTCTGATACCACTGTTGGGTTACGGGCCGAATATCCAATCTGATTGGAACATAAATGCAGCGGAATTTAAAAATTTTTATCCCTTAACCCAATTAAGGATCTACATGCTTTCATAAAAACCGAAGGAAGGGTAAATGAAACTTACCTCGTAGATCGATCTGCCAAGCCTCAAAGTCTGTGTCTTGGTTTATTCGGATCTTCAAAGATGCTGCCTTTCTAAAAAGCGACCACCCTCTACAGGTATCCACACACGAACAAATAATGAACGATCTTATTGAATGCTAGTTCAGGTTCCTCTTCTCAAAACGAAATTAGGGTTTTTTCTTTCTCTCTGTTTTTGGTTGGTTCTATTTAAAGATAACTACTCCTAAATATATATGTCCATATATATATTTATATAAGTCTTCTAGGTTTTAATGAACATGAATTTATTATATATTTAAAACTCTTTTAAATAATAATAATTTAAATTCAACTATCAGATAAGGAAACAAATTTATTATATATTTAAAACTCTTTTAAATAATAACAATTTAAATTCAAATCCTTATCAGATAAGGAAACGAATTTATTATTATATATTTAACCATAATCGTAACCATAACCGTTATGTAATAATCTTTTAAATAATAACAATTTAAATTCAAATCCTTATCAGATAAGGAAACAAATTTATTATTATATATTGAACCATAACCGTTATGTAATAATCTTTTAAATAATAACAATTTAAATTCAAACTTTATCGATAAGGAAACGAATTTATTATTATATATTTAACTATAAACCATAACTATAATCAAGTATGTAATAAATGAATTTTATTACAGAGTGAAAAACCACAACTGTTACTTGTTCTTAATGTGACTTTATAGGTTCAATTAACATTGGCAGGCCCCAATCAGCGATTTGATCCTACAAGTCATAAGTGCCCCAGTTAAAGCACATTACGATCACCAAGCAATGAAAAGTTCGCGATCCGAGACAACTTTGAATGATAAATAACGACATAATCCTTTGTCTTATGATATCTTGATAGAACATAAGGCATGGACAAAGTCAACCTTATTTCGTCTATCTTGACTGTATCGAACCTAATTAGACTGACTAAAATGACATCGGGATCTCCATCAATTCATTTGAGTACTCACCATGCATTTTTCAAATTTCAATTGTCGAGGGCCCAGAGATATTTCTTGTAATAAGGAGGGACAAATTCCATTTTAATCACTCTATATCTCACTACATAATTCTTATTATGTTCAAGTATAACCCTATAGTCATCCGATTAAAGACAACGCTGATTATATAAAAACACAATATTCCTTATGTCGAGAAATTATAGCGATCTCAGATCAAAGTGATTTAAATGACACAACTATTATGAGATTAATTTATGACTTTGATCCATGTATTAGTCTCAAGATCGGTCTGTCCAATATTTGTTCTCAAATAAATAGATATAAAATTTGATTTGTATCTCTCACACATATTCATCCCATGAATATCAATCAAACTTTATATTTATCTTAATTCATTGTTATTCCCATAACAATAATCGATTAGGGGACATTTAGAATAATTAATAATATTATTCAAGGACATTATATATAATAAACATGCAAATCATCATATAATAATAAATTCAGTAAATAGTCAAAATACTATGTCCATACACAGCCTAGAGCACTATTACTAACATAGTTAATCTGTGATGTGGCATCTCCTCAAGAGTCACAAGAAATCTCTCCCTAAGCCTCAGCTAGGTTCTCCCCTCAAATCGGTTCGAATGTGTTAATTTCCTACACCACTGGTTACCGCGGTGGTACCTTGGTCAGAAATTTCAGACCTAGTCATTCCATGAGGTAATGGGATCTAGAGGTTGGTTGGTCAACCAAAGGCTAGCCCGATCAAGTATGACAATGGGAATAGCCGTAGCCTGAGAGCTTCTTCTGCTAATTCCATTATACTTGATCAGGTCATACCCCCACAAAGTTAGCCGTAAATGTACTTGGACTTCACTAGGTATCACGGAATTGTATACGAGCATTTGCAACGCATTCTTTCGTACCATAAAGTTGTTCACTTGTACGCGTGGTCGACGATAGCCGACCGTTAACCGCAGGTGGTAAGGCAACTCCCCAAGTAGCATATGTGGATTATCGTCAGTATCGGCGGGCTTTGCGGCCGAATTTCAGAATTCTGTCCATTCCCGTTCCACTGCGGGTTCATCCCTATCATGAATTTGTCTCAAGGCCTACTGATGTCGCATGATTTCAGGCCGAGTTACATGGGCTTCTCTACGTAATTAATGCAAAGGTCCGCTCGTTCGATCGAATGAAGCGCCTCGTGCCCTTGTCTTTGCATGCACTCTAAATAATTTACTGAAATCATAAGATAAGAACGAAACCAAATCACATCACGGAAGTAGTAAAGGAAAACACATAAACCAGGAATAAAAGTAAAAAAATAGAAAAAATAGAAAATGATCAATAAGTGAGAAGAACTAAAGAAAGTAAAATTGATCCAAAGTACTATCTATGGCACGGTTGTTAATATCAACACTAAACTTGTCCCCATAACGACGCCAAAAACTGACGAAATAAAGCGATGTGTAAATTAGATGGAAATGCACCAGAGGTGCAAGTGTATATGCGAAGTTCATGTAAAGGTAGTGGTCAATCAAGTGTCATTCCCTCGAAGAGAAGTGTGTTGAATACTAACTTAATGACTTCGACAATATTTGGATATAGTCTTAGAGCGACTACGAATTAAATTTACTTGGAATTAATGACAACTGAAAATTGGTTTTAATAAATATATAGATGATGAGATGTCTAGGTTTTGCCGTCAGACATTTGTAGATGGATGTCAATTCAATTATGGACTTATTGAAAGCTTCATATGAGTTATGTTGGCGGGTTGATTTTTCCTACAAAATATTCTCTCTCGAGATATATTTGCCTATCTCACCAGTGGGATGTATTGTATCTTTGCCTCAACCCCTCGATTTCGAAATGCTTAAATGTGTAAACCTCTGTGCCACACATGCAGCCTAGAATATCTCTATTCTTCGACTACCCAAGTGTTGCTTTACCCATGTCTCTAGAAATCTTCTTCTCTCGATCTCACATTCCTAGCTTTAGCATGTCACAGAGGCCCGAGCACAATAAGTGATTGGCGCAGAATTAAAGCAAAACATATGAACTCATACTAATGAGTCCAAATAAGTCAAACCGAAAAATCAATCCATCAAACTGGCAGCTAGGTTGACACAACCTTGGAGCAAGGAATTAGTTCATCATATAATTCATTACAGATTGAAGAATTCGAATCATGAAGTAAATTGAGGGAAGCACTATAGAAAAAGTCGTCTTCGCGATCTTTCTCTGAATTCCTCTTTGTTGATCTCCCTCTCCTTGTCTTCTTCTCTTCAGTCTCACTTCTTTTCCTCTTCCTCCTCCTGCTTTGAAATTACTTCCCATTTATACTCGACACTCCAGCCGATAAATGGCCCGTAAAATTAGGTTCTTCACGCTCCCATTTTGGAAAAGGGTGCCTCACGCCTCGTGAAGGTTGTTACTGGCTGCGTAGCCGAGACCCTTAAACTCTAGTCCCCGGGTTCGCCGCTACTAAGGGTCTTTGCCGAAGGGCGCCACACCGCAGCCGGCGGGCTCCCTTCGTCACGCGTACCGCAGCACTTCCATTGCCCCGCCTTTTGTCATTTCTCATCTCTATTTTGTTTTATAGTCTTTTAGCTGCCCTTTTAATTCCAACATCGCCATATTCTATAGAATAATATAATATGAGGGATTAGTGTAATATTAATGAAAAAGACTATGAATCATGCATTTAAGCTATAAAGAACATCGAGAATTCAACTGAAATGCATGCATGATTCATCTCGATCATGGTTTGGGGTAAGGTCCCGAGGTTGGGAGCATCTTCTCCACCATCGACTGCTAAAGGATGGGCGTTGTCTGACCAAGTTCCATGGCGAGGTCAAGCGCCTCCTCTCGTGGCCGAGGTTTCCAAGGCGGCGGGTTCGAAAAATTCCTTGGGAAGGAGAGCTAAGCTTCCTCTTACTGTTTTGCCCATTTCTGTTCGGAGTCCCCTAGCACAAGACTTCAAGCGTCCTCCTACGACGTTGGAGGATGAGGGAAGGGGTCGCTTTAGAACCGAAGGGGAGGAGGACTCGTTGCTTACCGTCGAGGCTGTATCATCCATTCTACGGGATTCTAATCTCAGGAGGGCGGATGCCATGTCTGTTGAGGATGTTTTGGCCTTATCGCTTCAGGGAATGGCCACCGTATGTCCGGACGCCTTTATTTGTTTGTCCTATCTTTGATTTCGATTCCCTACTCGTCTCTTTGTCTAATCGTGTGGCTACCCATGTGAAGAGCCCGCTAAGAGGGCTTTATCCAGGGGTCCGCTAAGGCGACTAAAGCATATGTGCCGAGGCTCGCCCCGTCCTCGCAGAGCTGGTTCCCCGCGAGCCTGTGTGTGACACCTGAGCGGGGATGTAGCGATGCATAGATCCAACTTGAAGAATACCTTGACGGCGAAATAGCGAGCTAAAGAACAAGGGAAGAAGGCTCGGGATGAGTTGAGGGTTGCCGCTTACGAGCTGCGGATGGTTAAGGATGAGCTGCAGATTGCCAGGGAGGAGCTAAAGACGGCCAGGGGAGACTTGCAGTTGTCATACCGGATAGCAGCGACAAGGAAGAATCGTAGGGCAAGGGACGAGCCGCGTCTTAAGACCACGACCTTGAGCCAGGTCTTCCAAGAGGCCCCCGGGCCGAGCATAGTGGCGCTCAACGACAATGCCGTGGGCTTCGTGGATGACCCAAAGGAAGCCGTCTGGTGTCTTAGAAGGAAGGGTGATCAGCCGAAACAGGGATGAAGCATGCACCTTATAGCTTCCATTGGGCTCTTTCGCTGTGGCGCTCTAAGGTATTCCCCGACTAAGGCTTCCGATTTTCTCATTCTCGCTTAGGACAAGATGGGGGAATCTGAATCTGACAGGGAAGATGATCTTGGGGTGTCCTCGGCTGCCCCTAGCTCTGCCTTTCTTCTTGGCGACCCAGTGGTTAAGGCTGCCCAGACTCTGTCTTCCGATATTTAGGCTTTTTCCTGTCATTCTTCTTCATTTTGGTAGCCTTTGGCCCTTGTAATGACGATTTTTACCTTTATTGAAACATTGATTCGTATATTCATACCCTCTAAGTCTTTTGCCTTTTTCACCCTTTTTATGGCTTTCGAATGAACTGAATTCTATGATTCTTTGCTACTAGTGGGGCTACGCCGCCCTTTGATGGCCGAGTTGCTGCTCTTTAAGCCGGGCCTCATGGTCTCTTTCTACCGCAGCCATATGGCTTTGGGAATTGAGTTACGTGGGCTCTTGCAAACTGAAAGCATCGACTCCATGACAAACTCAGCCTCGTGTCTCCTGGGGATCGAGCCGTACGGGTTTCTTGTGAGTCTGAGCTCTTTGTCTTCTGTGGATCGAACTGCATGGATTTGACGATCTCTAAGCTTCGTGTCTCTTGTGGACTGAGTTGCATGGTTCCCTTCAAGTCCAGTTCATTCTTCTGACTGACCCGCATGGTTCCTTCAAGTCTAAGCTCCGTGGTCTCTCACCAAGCCGCATGGTTCCTCTAAGTCCGAGCTCTATGTCTCCCGCGGAACTCCAGCCGCCCGGGTTCCTTCAAGTCTAAGCCCGCGGTCTCCTTTATCAACCACGTGGCTCTAATATCCGAGCCCGAGGCTCCCCGGATCGAGCCACGTATATCTAAGCCCGGCTCGAATCGAGCTACGTGGCTCTTTCGTCTTCCTTCCCTTGGGAATGCGTGCGCAATTTTAATGCAGGTCTATGGAGAATCGGGAAACGAACAAGCGTGACTTCCCGGAGCATCAGGAACTGCATAAATAACCGTATTCCTTCGATGGTGTGTGTTATACTCATCCCAAATTTATTCACCCGTCTCTGCGGCGATTGTCGAGTTCGTACATGATGAAGCTTTAGGGTTTGATCACCACTGCTTGAAGTCTGTTAGGTGGTCGTAGGCCAACGTTTGGTTTTGTCGTTTGGCCATTTGTTGGGGTTGCGTTGTTCCCAAGTCCCACTAGTTGTGGGAGTTACGTTGTTCCCTAGCCCTGTAATTTGATGGATTTGAGTCAGGGGTCACGCTTGGAGGGAGAGGCATGCTTTGAATGCTTCAAGGCCCGTTCCTTCTGCTATACCTCTCCTCCCATCTTTTCTCCTTCTCCTTCTTTTTCTTTTTCTCTTTCTTGTGGTTTTCTCCTTGACTGGGTGTTTACCGATTTTAATTTTTTGAGATAACTGTAATAAAAGTACAGTCTTTTGGAAACGCGTTTACTTGTTTTTTTTTTTTTCTTTTGTATCCTCCCCAAGCCCTTACAGTCGTATGTTCGACTAACCGGGCCTCCACGGCTCTTTTCTTTATGATTCTGAAAGTTGGTAGATAGAAAATAAGCAAAGTGTATTTGGCTTGGGGAGTAAAATTATTGCGCTTTATTAATAGGTACAATTTGAGGTTTATGGGTAAAATCGCTTCAGGTGCTCGACATTCCAAGAGTGTTGCAAGGTCTTTCCCTCTTATGTTTGGAGCTCATAGTTGTTAGGGCGGATTACCCGTGACACGATATAGGGTCCTTCCCAATTGGGTCCTAGTTTCCCATGAGTAGGGTCCTTCCTTGCCGGTAGGAGTTTCTTGAGTACTAGGTCACTGGGCTTGAAACTATTAGGCCTGACCTTCCAATCATAGTATCATGTTGTTTTTCGTTGGTAGTCTTTGTTGCATTTCAGAGCTTGCTCTCTCTTCTCTTCCAGGAGATCGAGGTTCAGGAAGAGAGTCTCCTCGTTGCGCTCGACATTTGTGAACTTGACCCTAGGTGACTCGAGCCCAACCTCAACAGGGGCTACCACCTCGGTGCTAAATGCTAATGCAAATGGCGTTTCTCGAGTTGCAGACTTGCGTGTAGTTCTGTATGCCGATAATACCTCTGGGAGGTATCCCACCCATTTTCCCTTATGGTCTTCCAACGTCTTGATACGCGAGGTGTCCTTATAGTGACTTACGCTGTCGGATTAGTGTGGACCTTACTGATCTCTGTTTGGCGCGACTCGCTTTTTAAATGAAAAGAAAATGTTGGTTGATTTTGAATTTTAAAGATGTCTAGAGGAGCAATTTTCTTTGAGTCACCACTTACTTTTTGTTGTTATTTTATAAGGAAAACCAAGTAAGAACAAAAAACCCAATGACGCTCGATGTGGAAAAACGATGCAGAAAACTAGATTTAAGATTAGAGGATGGATTACCTATCGGAAGGTACCTCATATGAGGGTAGCACCATACTAAGCCCGAGCCGGTCTCTACTAGTGAATTGGGTATGTGGGAGTATATGGGTCCTGAATCGGATAGTCTCTTCATTGCAAACATCTGACTTGGATAAGACCTGACCTAATTGGTATCTAGCATGCTTAAAAACACTCAACCAAAAGGGCAAATGGGGCGTACTGTGAATTTCTTCAAGCGCCGCAAGGGAAAGTTAGTCGCATTTACAGAAAATCTGATAATCTCTCAAATTAGATATCAAAAGCAAAGGAAGCCAAGAGAAACCATACATGGAATCCTACGACCACCCGGTGATGCTACGGCTCTTGTGCAACCATATCTATTCATCGAAGAAACGGGCTCAACAAAACACTAGATTATTGGTGTAACTAATCACCCTTGGACCGCATATAAATACGATTCTTAAGAATCAAAATCGAACCACATTAACCTAGAATTAAACCCCATTTCGACCCTAAACATAGCCTAGCGATTTGGAAGCGAATGGGCCGAACTCACAAGATTCTGAGCTTCAATTAAAGGCGAAATTCGGGCAGCCCTTACAAAACTCAAAAAACCGGTTGATCCAGTTCCCCAACCGGTCGATCCGGTTGAGAACAATTCTAAAATTTTTTTAGAACATTCCTTATAGAGTAAGGAAACGAAAAAATAAAAACGTTGTACAATTCCGACATCGAATGACTAAGAACCGACACAAACAAAACAAAGTACCCAAACTTCCATTCCAGAAAACTGAACCCAATGAACCGACTGATCCGGTTTCCCAACTAGTTCAGGCAGTTGACAGAGGCTCTCAAAATTTTTCAAAACCTTCCTATGAGAGTCAAGAATCCAAAAAAACAAATCAAGTAGAAAGCCGACTCGAATGGCGAGCGGCAGAAAGCGACACAGGCCCAAGTTGTTCTAGTAAGTGAATTCGATGAACCAAGATCTGGTTTCCCAACCAGTCCAACCGGTCAAGGCTCTCAAAAATTTTCAAAACCTTCCTCAAAGAGTCAGGAATCCAAAAAATCAAACGGAGTACAAAGTGACTACGAATAGGCGAGAAGCAGAGCACAAGCGGTGCCAAAGACCAGCTAGCATTCCGACAAGTGAATTGATGAATGTCGGGGTTGATCTGGTTTCTGCTTGATCCCATCCAGGTTGAGAGAGGCTCTCAAAGTGTTTCAAAACCTTCCTCAAGAGTCAGAATCAATAAAACAAATGGAGTACAAATCCGACTCGAATGAGCGAGAGAGAATGTCGACCTGGCTTGGTGCCAGGCCAAAGCTATTTGTTCGGCAAGCGAATTTAGTAGACGTGAATTTCCCATTTGCAGTGGGGTTTGAAGAGGCTCCTCAAAATTTGTCAGAACCTTCCTCAAAAGATGGGAATGCGAAAAATAAAATGGTACAGTAGACTCGAATGACTAGGCAAACCTGAGAAACGGTGCCTAGTGTCCTAACACGAGTCCGCAAACAACAAAGGCGAAAACATAAAAGAAATGGAAGCATATAAATGTCGTACTGTAAGATTCACAGCTATTCCCCCTTTTTCTTTTTCGTTCCTCTTCCAAACCGGGTATCCACTCTTGATCATCGAACTCCTCTTCAAAACAAGAGAGACCACGCCCCTCCGGATTTAGATAAACTCTCATTTCCTCATTTTTCTCCCTTTTTCCTCTCTTCTTCCTCCCTTCCTTTTGATCCTCTCGTTTTTTTCTTCTATTTCTCTCTCCTTTCTCTGCAGGCCTTAATTTGCACCTTCATTCGCAGGAACTCCTTAGTCTCGAACTTCCCACCCCAACCATAAACCTCTCTGTTCCCATGAATTATAGGCGGCCACATTTACTCCTTTTGCTTAACCACCAAGTATCCAAGTGGACCCGAGGTGGGTTGCGCAACCCATAACATGGTCGAACTGGATCAACCCATGCCTAGGACTTATATGCGAGACATGGGCTGATCCATAGGATTTGGCACAGAAATCACAAAAATTAGCGCCATGGCTAACTGATGCGAGCATGCGGTTCCCCAGTTGGTAAATCCGATTGAGGAAAAATCTAAAATTTTGAGAGACTATTCCTTGAAGAATAAGGAGTCCATGAAAAAAATGGTCCTTGATTCGAGGAGTCCGGGTGAAGGAAGCCTGACCAAAACAAGCCTTAGTGCTCGGTGAACCTGCTCTAGTAATGAACTTCGAACATGAAATCAGCAATTGAAATTTTGGATGATCCGATTTCAAGCGAATTAAAGTCAGATTTTAAAAATTCTCAAATTTTTGGAAAATAACTATATATTGAATAAGGAATCCAGCGGTAGCTCAATTCGAGTTCGGATGGGGGGAGATATGAGATTGAAACAAGACGAAGTGCTCGAATTTGACATACTGCAATAAACTCGATTAAGGCCAAAACCCTTGGGGATTCTGCCTTCCTATGGCGCGATGCCAATAAATGACACTCCGATGACGCCGAGTGAACTACGTATGCACTCAAAAGGACCACATACCAGCTCACTTGAGGGCTTGGGGCCAGTAAGCTAAGGGCCCTGCTGGTCTCTATGAGAATGATGGTGAGTGTGACACCCCTTGGGATAAATGCAAGTGTTCAACCAAGATGAAGGTCTGATTAGACTATGGATGAGCTGGGGAAGAATTGTAATTCTTGATTCCGAGCTCGAAGCAAAAGTTTTTGAATTTCTGGTTGTCGAACTGTTTTCCATTATCTGATATCATCGCTTTTGGGATCCCGAACCTACAGATTATGGACCTCCAAATGAAGTTGCGTACCTTTTACTCGATCATTGTCGCCAATGGCTCGGCCTCAACTCATTTAGTGAAGTAGTCCACTCCTATAATAGCGAATTTGCATTGACCCCTTCCAATGGCGGGGGGCACAGTATGTCTAATCCCATTCTTTGAGGCCGGGAGGAGAGCATGATCGAGAGTCGGTGGCTCGGTTGGAAATGGGAGATCTTGGCATGCTCTTAGCAGATTTTCGCGACTAAGTTCATATTGGCATCTTTTTGAGCATCGTGGTAATAATACCCTTGCTTAAGGGTTTTTCGTACTATAGTAGGCGAGCTCAGATATGGATTTGCCACATATGCGCCGTGCCTCTCTAAGTCGTAGTTGGCATCTTCCTTTCCTATGCATTTAAAGAGGGGAGCGGAAAAACCTCGTTTATAAAGGGTCCCCTACAAAAGTGCGAATCTAGCCGACCTTGCTCTTAGTTAGATGCTTCCTTCGGATAGCTTGGAAATATCCCGTTCAATAGATAGTCCCAGATGGGATCCATCCAGCTCGATGCGATCATTACGGGAGGGACCGTATTTGTTGAGCGTCTTGAAGAGGATTCCATGAGGTGCTTTCGTAGGTACCCGATCTGTCCAAATCTTCTTCCGGCGCCTTTGTTGAAAACGGTAGGCGTGTTCAGTGTTCTACGTCGCTTGGGATATGTGGGCTGAACGTATGAATTTTTGATGCTTTGGCGTACCTTCTTGAGATAACGGATCATCTTTTACGCGCTTCCGGCCGTTGCCATCTCGTTGTTTTACCACTAGCGAGAATCGTGCGCGTACCTCTAGTTGATCAACCTCCATGGAGTGGGCGAGGTTTAGTCCAACAATGATGGCTTCATATTCGGCTTCGTTGTTGGAGGCTTGGAATCTGAATCTGAGTGCATATTCCACGTCAATCCCATCCGGGGAGGTTAGAATCAAACCCGCTCCACTTCCATGGGCATTGGCGGCCCCATCTACGAACAACCTCCAAACGGGGAGGTCAGATGCAAGGCCCAGGCGGTTTCGTGGGCTTTAAAATTGAATTCATGTCACCCGAAAATTTGCCATTTGATCGATGTTCTTGGCTTGTACCTAATGTAAAACTCACTTAGCTCTATGGCCCATTTCACCAGTCTTCTAGAGGTTTCTGGTTTGTGCAATATTTGCTTCATCCGGTGTTCTGTCGGAATTTTGATAGTGTGGTCTTGGAAGTATAGTTGAAGTCTTCTGGCGGTGGTCACTAATGCTAGAACGAGCTTTTCCATCTTCGGGTACCTTTCCTCTGCTCCTCTCATAGCTCGGCTGTAGTAATAAGGCCAGTTGATTACTGTCTTGTTCTCTTACCGGGGGGCACTGGTAGAGAAATCGAAGCAGTGGCCAGCGTGAGGAGTTACCCTCGGAGGAGGCTTACGGGGAATAGGCGGAGGGGGGAGCTCAAAGTAGGTTTTCAACGCAGTGAACGCCTCCTCACAGTAGGCATCCAATTGGAAGGCCTTTTTAAGAATGTGAAAAAAAGGCTGACACTTGTCACTGGATCTGGACCTGGCGACTCGTGCGAGGCTATTCTCTCGGTCGGTGCCCGAACTGCTTTAGTGTTTGAGGGGCGATCGTAGAGCCACGACTCTTATTTTTTATGGATTTGCCTCTATTTCGCGGTTGTTGACTATGAAACCCAAGAACTTCCTTGTAAAGACTCCGAAATCACACTTGGTTGGGTTTAACTTTATCTTGTAGTCCTTTAGGACCTGGAACGCCTCGGTTAGATGGTTGACGTGGAGCCCTGCCTTGATTGACTTCACTAGCATGTCATACATGCCTCCATGGATGTGCCAATGCATTTTTACGGAACATCTTGTTTACTAGCCTGCGATAAGTATCTCTTCACGTTTTTCAACTGGCACTGATAGCAATACGTCCCTTGTCCGATCACGAAGGAGGTCTTCTCCTAGTCGCTGGGGTCCATCCTGATCTGGTTGTAGCTTGAGAAAGTGTCCATGAAGCTAAGGAGCTCGTGGCCAGAGGTGGCGTCTACTATGAGGTCGATCCGAGGTAGAGGAAAGTTGTCTTTCGGGCCGGCTCAGTTGACGTCAGTAAAGTCAATGCAAAGTCGCCATTTGCCATTTTCCATTTTCCATTTGCCTTTTTGACAAGAACTACGTTAGCCAGCCAGTCGGGGTAATCTACTTCTCAGATAGCTCGGGCTTGGAGGAGTTTGCTGACCTCTTCGTTGATCGCCTTCTGCCTCTTTGGGGCGAACTTCTTCTTTTCTGTTTGACGGGTTTGAAGGAGGGGCTGACATTTAGCTTGTGGGTGATGACTGCAGGGTCAATTCCTCCCATGTCCTTTTGCTTCCAAGCGAATACTTCCACATTTTGTTTTAGGAAGTGGATGAGAAGGTCTCTAATGTCTTCTGCTAGCTTGGATTCGATGTAGGCGAGGTGTTCCGACTAGTCATTAAGTTGTACTGGTTCCAGCTCTTCTAAGGGTGTTGGTTGGGTGTCCAATTCGTCTCTCGTAATAGAGGCTCATCAGCGTGGACCTTGTCTGTAGCACACTACCTTCATTGACCCCAAGTAGCACTCCTGAGCTATCCGCTGGTCTCCTCGAGCCTTTCCTACCCCATTCTTTGTAGGGAATTTGAAAACCATATGATAGGAGGAAGGGATGGCCCTTATGGCATTAAGGGAAGGCCTGCCCAATAACATGTTGTATGTTGATGGGGCCTCCACGATGAGGAATTTTGTCGTCGTTGTGGCCTGGCATTGGGGGGTCTCCTAGAGTGAGCACCAGTTGTACTAATTCTAGGGGCAGTACTCTTTCTCCGAAGAATCCCCTTAAGTGGGAATTACCGATTCCAGCTTCTCCCTTCCAATGCCTATTTTGTCAATTGCCAACGCAAAGATGATGTCGACCCAAACCGGTAGATCGATCAGGATACGTGGATTGTTTTATTATTGCGATGGCCCTTATCTGACGGTCATCATGAGGGTGACGCTCAGTCGATGTCGAGAAGGTTATGTAATTTTATCGATCGGGGGCTTGGACCTGACACTGCACCTCTAGTGTCTCCCTTTGATCAAGGCGTAGCCAGGTGGGCCTTCTGTTTGGCCGGACTCCCAGCCGCCGGCGAACCCGAAATCCACATTAATCTCTCACGATTAGTGCCCCGAAAAGTTCTATTTTAGTCCACATTTATTATAGGTTTTGATTTCTTTTTATTGTACTAATCATTCTAATTAACTTTTAGATTGCACATTAAGGTCCCTACTATTCTAATGATGCACATTTTGTGTAGAATTTTGCAGTTTTTGCTAGCTAATTATGCGAAATTGTTGAAGTCGATCCGACACGAAGAATTCAAGTCAAACTCGGCATTTGGTCGGAAACCCGAGAAGAAAGATTAGCGAGAAAGCGAGAAATTGGGCGCTGCAAGAATTGGTTCCTGAAACCTTGTGCATCACGACCTTGTTCCTCCAGCCCGGCTTGTTCCCTGCTTTTGGCGCCTCGGCTTTTTGTTACAATTTTTGGTTTTCCTATTTTAACCGCGCCAATACCTTATGATTTTGGTTCTTTTGCCAATTTCCATGACTTTGGCATATATAAGTCTCAGTTTGGCACAAAACAATCAACTTCAGCTCACTTACTTTCGCCCGACGTCACAGAGAGACAAGGCGGTTTAAGCTAGCTTTGCTTCCTCCTTTTCCCATTTTTCTTTTTGAATTTCTTTCACTCTTTCGGTTTGCGAACACTCCTCACGAGGATGACCTTTCAGAGGGATGGGTTGGCTAGACCTCTTCCTCATGAAAGAGGAGGGGGTGCCAGCTAGGATGTGGAGGTAACTCACGGTTCCCCTGTTTTTTTAACACATGCATTTATGGTTGTTTACGTTCCTGCTTCTCACTTAGGTTAAAATCTCTTAAGCATGCTCTCTTTAATGTGTATTTGGCAAGCTTTTTGGGTTAAGTGGATACTTTCACTAGATCCACTGAGTCCCAGTTAGTTGTCTCCTATTAGTTATCGTAGGGTAGTGTTTTTGAGATGTGTTTTCACTGTTAGGGACATTTATGCCCATTTAAATGCAATGTTTCAAAAGGGAAAATCATGAGGTTTAGTTTTTAAAGCCTAAACCCCGAAGATCCAGTTGAAATGACCTCATGTCATCCTCCCAATGAGAGAAAAAATACTCGGGGATATATTGGTTGTAAAACCTAAACCAGTGGCCCGACACTTCAAGGGGTTCTATTTTACATTTTTCTTATTTATTTTCAGCTGTGACATCCGACTCTGTTTTACCAAACCTTGAAATCAAACCAAATTCACCATTTTGAATCTGCTGTAGAATATTTATGCGAAGAAAACCCATCCTGTGTTCGGCCCTAGAGCACGTTCTCTTGCATTAGTTTTGCTGCGTGATAAGCAGGGCCTCGATATAAATTTTGTTGATTCCAATACACCTCACGTAGCAAATCAGTGGCGTCGTTCTGCTAGGATGGTGCCTTAGTGCAAGTGAGAAGCTGTGGAACACTTGTGATCCTCATCACAAGTATTGGTGAATTTCTTTTATATTATTGTCATTTTTTATTTATTTATTTCATTTCACTATAAAAGAAAAAAACAATCATGCAGGACTGTTTTTGGTGTTGCCTTGTGTTGCCATATTTCTTGTTGCAGGGATCCATTTCAATTAGTTTTTTGGTGTGATCAAATGGAAGAGGAGAATGTCTGATGAGCTTTAGTGGAGAGAAACTCCCTAGAGCATCCTGTATATGGGGACTATAGAAACCAATGGATGAGTTCACCATGGTAGTACTTACAACCATAGTTTGAGAATACGCACAATTCTCGCAGGAACGAGACCTCGAGTGCATGCTTCAAATGCATAGTTAAGAATCACCTGAAATTCCTCAGCGGAATAAGACCTCCACGAACCTCCATATTATGCTTCCAACTCTCAGTCACCTCAGCCACCCGCAGTGATCCTCCATTTTGAACCGGCGTTTGGACCTTACCTGAATAGTGGTGGCTTTGTGGAAGAAGAAGAGGGGGTTAATGCCCGGTGAATCGGAAGAATTAATCCACTTTGTGGAAGACATTTTGAACAAGAAATTAGATGGTGAAAAATGACTTTTGAGCATAAATGGGACAACCACCACTATCCTCCATTGAAAACTTCATCGAAAGCGCCAATGTCCACACGAGGAAGAGTGCACAGTGATACCATGAGTAGAGGCTTGAGTGTCAGCAGTAGCTTCTGAGGGCGATAAGAAAATTCTGAATCCTTAGCTATTCGTGCTGTTGTATGTCCATGGGAAAAGAACTCCCCAACGCTGACTGAGGGAGGTAGTGGAAAGGAAACAGGGGAAGAGCTCATAAAGCTTATCCTTCAACCAATCCCCATAAATTTGGATCTAGTGCCCTTTGTAGCTTGAAGAAGTAGCCCATTGGTGCATATCTGCTTCCTGCGATGATCCCGCCCAAAACTCCTGCTCCCAAAGCTCAGGCCAACCCATCTACACTGCATGTGCACAATTTTAGGAAGTTAGTGGCCACAGTCCAAGCCTTTGCCACGTCAGACATTAGCGACCCTCACGTTGCATGGAATAGTGGATGGTTAGTCTTTGGTGTTCGGATTTGGAGCACCGAACCTCGACATTTCTAACTCCCGCGGTTATCTAGCGCATTTGGACAAGACTTGAGCAACTGGTTTGAGTGAACAAAGTTCACTCATTTTTATTTTCATTTTTCTTATTTTATGTTAGTTTATTTTATTTTATGTTGATTTCTTTAATTTTTCTTCTTAGATTTTCATTAATTTTTAGTTAATCTTTGTTTTTTTATATTAATTTTCTTTTACGCAAATTTTCTTAATTTTTACTGTGTTTATTTTTACGAGTTTTGGTCAAGTTTGCGAAGGAGCTCCGCCTAGAAAAATTTCCCAGCACGCAGAATTTTTCGCGGTTGCGCGAAGAATTTCGCAGCGGCCTGCGAAAATTCGCGGGAATGCGAATTTTTCACATTGCGATAGTGCCTTATCTCGGCTGTGCCTTTATTTTGTCATTTTGTGATATATATTTTTATTATTATTATTATTATTATTATTATATATATTAAAAAAAAATTGTCTCTCACATATATATGAATATATTAAAAAAAATTGTTTTTTTTTATTTTTCAAAAAAAAAAAAAAAAAAAAAATCCTTGATTAATCTTGAGATTTTTACCTTTGCTCTGTTTTGCACCCTCATTTTGTTTCCTTAATAACTTTTTCATCCGAACTCTGTTCTAGGTGTTTTTGGTACCGTTGGAAAGCTTAGAGAGTGTATAATCCAAATATGGCTAGAAAGAACACTTTTGAAATTATTATGAATGTGTAATTTTAAAAATACTCCAATTGGTCACTTTTTTTTTCTCCTTTCTTCTCCTAACTTGTTTATTTGAAGCCCTGACAGGAGTGAATAAGATTGATGGAAGCATGAGTCTCTATCCAGAAAGCAGTACATATCCATCAAGGAGTAACGCACTTCCTTCTCAACTTTCGATCAAGAGACCCGTGTGGTTGTGCTGACCATTTAGTTTAGGGAAAGTTAGAGGAAGTGGCATTATTTTTGTTTTTATTTTGAGCAAGCCCGTGATGTTCGAGTGGCTTCTTTATTTTCTTTGTGGAAAATTTGTTATACTATACAACTTAATTTTTCAAAAATTGCACCCGCTTTTGTGGTTTTTCCTAACACACGAGTTGGAAAATTGAAACTTTGTCTAAATCCTGTTGATGTTAGATTGATGCCATGCCTAGTTGAGTGGATGATTAGTTGAATCCTTGCTGCTTTTGACCCCTGTCTTCCACCATTCTCTAGCCACACACACAGTGCACATCAGTTTTCATCATTAGGCTGAGGAGCTGCATATTCCTCTTGCTTTGCAAAACCAACCTTAGCTTTGTTGACAACCCATAATAGGTTAGAGTTCCCCCCCGAGAATGAGAAGGCCAATGTCTTCCAAAAAGAAAAAGAAAAGACAAAAGAAAAAGAAAAGGAGATAAGTAAAGCCACGACGCTTTGCCTTGAAACCCGAGCACGGTCAGGGGGGTATGGTAAAGCCTTTAAAGCTGGTGCTAAGCCCGGCGGTTGGGGTCAGAGCTTTTATGCTTTCGCTACATGGGTGGATGGGTGGAGTTTAGCGAGTTGTAGGTGTTGGATTCTCGAAATCGTGTCAGGTGAAACGTAAGTTTGTGGTTGAAAGATCCTTTTGACTCGATGCCCTAAACCTTAGTTGGTTGGGAGTCATCGATACATCCCCGTTACACGGACTTTGGTGAAGTCGAGTTTTCAGCATTACACCCTACAATACAATAGAATTGAGAAATAAGTGTGGAATTGAATCTATTTAGGTTGGTCAATAGTCTAAGGCATTGGCGATGGTTTGAATTTGGGGGAAAGTAGCTTTGTTATTAATTTCGTGATCACTGCAAAAAACATAGATTTTGGTGGAAGTTCCTGGTTGAGTCACTAAGAAGTAGGCTCTTTTGATACTCAATTTTGTATGGCGTTCATTCTCTCGAGATAGTTATTGGGCTAAGTTTCGGTGATTCTCATTGAGGGTTAGGCATTACTTCTTCACAACCTTTTTGAATTGCAACCTTGTAACATAATTTTGTTATAGTTTTATATGTTTTTTTATTATTATTTTCTTCTTGCATTGCTAAGGGACTAGCAATGTGTAGGTTGGGGGGTGTGATTAGTGCCCAAAAAGTACTATTTTGATCCCTATTTATTATAAGTTTTGATTGCTTTTTGTGTACTAGTATGTTCTGTTGACTTCCGATTTGCACATTAAGGTCCCTACTATTCTAATGATCGCATTTTGTGGAAAATTTTGCAGTTTTTGCGAGCTAATTATGCCAAAATTGTTGAGTCGATCCAAGCACGAAGAATTCAAGTCAAACTCAGAATTTCAGATCAGAAACAAAGAAGAAAGAATAGCAGAAAACAGGGGAAATTGGAGCACACTAAAATTGGTTCTATGAGCAACTGGCATCCTGAGGCACTATTCTCTGCGACTTGTTCTTTTGGCCTTCTCGGCTTTTGTTACAATTTTTGGTTTTTTCCTATTTTAACCCTTGTAATACCTTATGATTTTGGTTGCTTTTGTAATTTCCCTTGACTATGAGCATATATAAGTCTCAGTTTGTACAAAACAATCAACTCAACTCACTTCACCTCGCTTGTGTCTGACGAGGGGCCGGTTCGCCGCTGCTTCCTCAGCTTTTCCCATTTTCTTTGCATTTTCTTTCTCTTTCTCGGTGCCAAACACTCCTCTAAGGATGACAACAGAGGATGGTTGTTTGGTTCTCCTCCTTGAAGAGGAGGAATTTGTTAACAGGGTGTGGGGTAACTCAGTTCCCTGTTTTTTTACGCACACATTTATGGTTGTTTACATTCCTGCTTCTCGCAGGTTAAAATCTCTTAGCATGCTCTCTTTAATGTGTGTTGGAGAGCTTTTGGGTTAGGTGGATGCTTTCACTAGATCCACGAGTCCTAGTTAGTTGTCTCCTATTGATTATCGTGAGGTAGTGTTTTTGAGATGTGTTTCCTTTATTAGGGACATTGATGCCCATTTAAACATATGTTTCAAAAGGGAAAATCATAGGTTTAGTTTTAAAGCTAAATGAAGATGGGTTCGGGGAAATGACTATATGTGTCTCCCAGTGAGAAAAAATACCGGGGACATGTTGGTTGCCTTAAAACCCTAAACCCGTTGGCCCGACACTTGAGGGTTCTATTACACATTTTTTTCTTATTTTATTTTCGACATGACCATTCATTCCCTTTGTTTTTACGAGCCTTGAAATCCAAAACCAAATTCACCATTTTTGAATCACTACGAATCATTTGTACGAAGAAAACCTATCCCTGTGTTCGACCCTAGAGCCGATATACTGCAGTAGTTTTGCTACGGTAGTAGGAGCTTAGGATATAAATTTTGTTGATTCCAATACACCTACTGTGGCACGAATCACTCTCCCAGAGGTTTCTGATGTTGAGCAGGGGCTTGCTGATGAGGTGGTGGAGGAGGTGCTCGGTTTCGATCTTCGGGAGCCACGTAACGGCAGATATGTCCACGTCGGATCAAGAATTCAATTTCTTTTTTCAATTGAATACAATTATCTTTCTAATGCCCGTGATCTCTATGGAAGTCGCAATACTTGGTTATGTCTCTTTTGGCTAGGTCCATCTTCATCTAAGATGGCCATCTTAAAAACTTCTCATGTTGCACCTCGTACATGACTTGAGATATCGAGGCCTCCAGGGGGGGTGAACTGCTGAGGTGGGTACCGCGGCTGTAGCTCGGGCTGGGGTGGACCCAAGCGGTCCCTAACGTTACCTCTTCTCTTTGGAGATCGATCTCTGTCTTCCCTGCCCCTTCGTGGGGATCTATCTTTGTCTCTTCGTCTCTTGGGGCTTCGGTCTTGCTTTTTCTCATCCTTGCTTTTCTCCTTTCGCGCAGAAGAGCTTCCCCTCTTAGACATAAGGACCTCTTCGCCGTTGATGTACTTTTCTGCTTTGGTGAGCACCTCGACCATGCTTGCCTAAGGGTTTCGAAATGGAGAACATTTGGTCTTTGGATTGTATGCCCAGCCCGGCTATAAAGGCAGTGATGGCAAATTTGTCATCCTGGATGTCCACCCTTAAAGGCTCCGAGTTGAACCTCTAGACGTAGGACCTCAGGTTTTCTTAAGGGCCTTGCTTTACAGTCAACAGGTGGTAGCTCGGCTTCCGGTACGTCCGGGCTCTGATGAAGTGGGACACGAAAGCAATGGAGAGTTCCTTGAAGACGAGAGCGAGGCTGGCGGGGGCTGTTGAACCGCCATGCTAAGGCCAAAGCCTTTATGCCAGCGCCCAAATCCGAATTGATTGGCTACATCAACAGCGGAAACACTCGTGAATGTCGGGTGACGGGCATTTCTCCTGAAGTGGGGCGAGAGTCTCCTTTGTACGGGGAGCTCTACACGGGATACATAACTTGTACATAACCTGTCCCTGACATCAATCACATGAGTAAAAAGCGGCCTCTTGGGCTATAAACCTACTCATCACAATATTTATATCTAACTATATCCAATAGTTTCCAAGAGTTTAATAAATGACTCTTATACCTATATTAAAATTTTAGAATTCTAATACATGTATACATATTGATAAGCAAAGCCCGACTTGACTGGCACCTCAAGCTTAGAAGCCTCTAGGGCCAATTTGTCTCTTAAATACGCTCCTTGTACACAGAAAATATGTTCCTGACAGGGTGAGCTAATGCTCGATGTGGAATCACCTAAAATGGGCTACTCTCCTTTAAGTGCATATGCAGTATCCAATGTAAACAAACATTCAGTAAATGCGTGATCTTACTTGAATGTCTCATACTCAACTCATATCTCGAGTCCTCTTGACTCTCGCACTTGCCTAAGCCACGTATGAGAAACATTATTTTCAACAAAGATGTTTGTTTATTTATTTATGGACAACCCTCCGATATAAGTATTGGACCGACTCCGATGTTATATTTAGTGGACTACCCTCCGATGTATATCAATTGGGCCGACTTCGACGATTGATATTTTATATGGACTACCCTCCGATAATTATTATTATTTAGTCAACCCTTCGAAACCATTCTCTTAAGAATCACCTCAGCACTCACTCTTATTGTTCTAGGGTGCCCCGAGTGCATATGGAATGCATGATGTCAATTCAATACAATTATATAACACGTGTAAATATATAATAATCGTATATTCACATAATTTAAATCACACAAACATGTCATATAATTTCACAATTCATTACACCAAAAATTAACTCCGCTTGGGCTAATTATCGAGCTTCACAGCCAAATTCAACTTGAATTACTCAACCAAACACATTATTTCACAAAAATATTTTGTGAACATTATTCCTATGAACAGTGAAACCCTCGGGTTACTGTTCCTGGCAAATCACCAATCATCGGTTCACTTTGTGAACCCGAATTTCACGGCTATTTCCGGCCTCATACAAACTAATACATGATTTACTCCATAAATTTTCATACAAATACCCAAATCAGTCCCCAACAGCCACGGATTGACCAAAAGCTACATCCCCAAAATTTCCAATAGTCGGTCCAGTTTTGGGGCCAAATCAAATGGCCGTTCAAGGCCTCAAACTAACCGAAACATTATAAAACACTTAAATAAAGTGTAAAACCCAAGTAGGATAAATCCCCTACCTCACGGAGTTTGTTGAAAACTCCCAAAACCGGTGTCCACGCGTAGGCTTCTCCGCGTAGAACAACTTTCCTTCTTGCTCCGACGACTTCCGACGGTCGGATCGCCCGGTATTTTAGAGAGAAGTCTCTCTCTCTCTCTCTAAAACCTTCAAATTTCAGTTTTCTGGATCTCCTCTCCCCAGCACATTTTTAGTTCTCATTTTTAAGGGTAGGAGATAACCATTGTAGCTTTTTGTCTTTTTCTAACTCAAGAATTTAAATAATGACCATTGTGTCCCTTCTTTCCCCAGTTTTGACACTCGGCACTATCTCGACCGTCCATTTTCATCATTTCTCTATTCATGAAACATATGGCACATGAGTACATGTTATATGTGATTTTTGTCACATCAAATATCGTCTTACGGCACCCGAAACGCGATGCCTCGAAAAACGTGTAAATTCCTACTGTCTTGGAATTCAATGAAATTTGACGTGCTAGCTAGATTTTGCAAGACGATTCCGACGGTGAAATCCGTTTCATCATCCGAGATCTAGAGAATAAATTTTGGATTTTTTTTACCGAAATTACGACTTTACCCTTTTTCCAAAAATTGAAATTTCTCGGGTCTTACACTTTAAGCGTGATGGCAAAGGCTTTGCATCTGCGGGTCTTAGTATCCATCACAGCTCGTCACGGTTCTTGTAGGTGTTGAGGTGTGGTCTATGGGGTCTTTCATTCCATCTGAAAGCCGTCTGCGGCGATCCCGAACTTTTTGGGAGGGGAAGTGTAGTACCTGGTAGTAGCGGGGATCAGTTTACGTACCCCTAGGCGATCCATGGGCGGGGCTCGGACATTTACTTCCTATTTCATGTGGCTAAGCTCTTATTGGATATCGTGGAACAACTGCTCCCAAGATCATCCCTATCAAGCGTTCCTTCATTGCGACCGTCTTCGGGGGGTACGTAGGGATCATGCCCTTTGGTCCGGCTATTTTCTCCTCCTCCGTCATTGTCTCAGGGGGTGCCGAGGTGTTGTTGCTTCTCCTGTGGTATGGTATTCACGACGCCATTGGGCTGTTGTTCATCTTGGTTGTGCACTTTGTCTTGTGAGTTACGCAACTCCCTCGCGAGTGCTAATTGACGAGACGGAGGGCCTCCATCTCATTGTTAGCAGCGTGGAGAGCTCGAGGAGCGTCGCGGTTGTCAACTTTATTGTCTGTTGAAGTGCGCGTATCCTCGAGGGTTAGGCGTGAGCTCACGCTCGTGTTTTGAGTTGATACCATCAGTCAACGAGAATCGATTTATTTGCGAGAGGCAGTCGTTCCCATGAAACGGCGCCAAACTAATGGTGCTTTTCTCGATCTTGGGGTTGGAGCTTGTAGGGTTCAGGCCAACTGTTGGGAGTGGATCGGCCGATATAACATGCAACTTACCTTTGAAAGGATAATCAAACCCGAGTGTGCTGTAGGCTCTCAATGCCTAAGTTAGTTTCTTTCGTACGGAAAGGAAAGAATTCAACTATTATTGGTGTTATCACTACGTACCTTTTGTTGGTGGGATTGCTCGATATTTATAGTGGATGATCACGATGACTTTCCTTGTTGGATGATGATACGACGTCTTCCCCATTGGGTAGGGGATCTTTTCTTCCTTATTGCTAATTGAATATTTAGAGGATGATTAGAGGGCCGTAATCGTGGGGGATCCTTCTTCCCTTAATTGATATCAGATCATGAATATGGAGTGCTTTCCTTTTTTACGGCTCAACTGGTTGTCAACGGATTATCCTCGTCACTAGTTCGGCCCACTAGGCTTAGTTTCAACCCTGGGCTCATGCCCTAGGGGGAACCAGGACGTCATTATGGGTCGAGTTCCCCGGTAAGGCTCTTCTGCCGGCCCCATGGAGGATGCCAACCTGTTTCAAGGCCCATTCCCTAGGCTTATGTCCTAGGCCTGTAGGCTGCTTTTATTTTAGGCACCAACAATATTTAATTTATATTTTCTGTAATCCTCGTATTTATATTTTCCTTAATTTATAATTTAGATTTACTCTCATGCAAACCAAGAATAAAGACCCACATCACCTTGAACCCTTAACATTGGAATCTTGAAGATAATATTCTTAACTACTTTGCCAAACATTTTTTTGTATTATTTTTTTTCCAAAATTAATGTAAAACTCGAAAAAAAATTCAAATTTTTTGAAAAATGGTAAAACGGTAATTTTGGTTGGAAATCTGAAATTTTCTAGATCTCATATGACAAAACGGACTTCACTTGGATTGAATTTGTTTCAATCAGATTACCTGGTCGAATTTCGTCGAATTCCTAAACAGTTGGAATTTCACGTTTTCCGAAGCACCGAGTGTCAGGTGACACATGGAATGATCATGTGGATGCTAAATCTCACCCTAAGGGAGTGACACATGGAATGAGCCATGTGGTGCATTTGTTTGAATGGCTCACATTGAGCAAAGTGTCAAATGTAGGATAAAAAAAGAAAGGAAAATAAAGAAAAATTAAGAAATTAAGAAAAATATGAGAATGACAAGTGGCATGGAGGAAAGTGATGGGGAAATTTTCTCTACTTGTTGAGAAAAAAAATCGATGGATGAATTACCAGGATCAAATGAAAAGAGGAGAAAAGGAAAAAAAAATGAGAAAATTGAAATAGGATAGGAACAAACCAAGAGAAGGGGAATTCGGTAGAGGGGGTACAAAAAGAAAAGAAAAAGGGAAAGAGAGAAGGGAAGCAAACAAGAGAGAAGAAAAAGAAATCATATAGAGAGAGAAAGGAGAGAGAAACAAAGGAGAAAGATTTTACCAGCATTCCGACGGTCAAAGCTCGATGGTCCGAGAAGAAAAGTCGATCCACGCAATGCATGATACGCTTGGGTACCAAAATTTTGGAGTTTCGTCAAATTCCGTGAGGTAGGGAATTTTCCTACTTTTAATATTTTTAGCCTAAAAGCCATGTAATAACATAGGTTGTCTTCAGGGCCATAATAGGTTGTGTGATTTAGTCCCAAGATTTTGGGTCTGCATATTGGAAAATTTTTGGACGAGTTCCAGGTAATCCTAGACTGTGTTGAGGTTTGGTTTTGAGCCCATGACTAATGTCTTCAGGTTTTGTTGTGTGTTTGGTATCACAGTAATTCGGTGACGAATGGAACCAAAAATGGTTCATGGCTATGAAGGGACCAAGAGGTGCCTTATTTTATATGGGTCCGAGATTTGGGCCATTTTGTGTTATTGTTCGAAAAATAAATAATATGATGTTGTGTGTAAAAATCATGGAAAAATAAATAATATACTGTTGTGTGTAAAAATCATGTTAATATGTGTTTGCGTGATGTATTAAAATGAAAATTGTGATGAATGAAAATTATATGTAGGAAATATAATTATCTGGAATTTATAAATGTTGTATATAGCATGACATAGCATGAAATGGCATGATTGCATTTCATATGCACGGTCACATCGCATCGAGTCGGATGTGGGTGCATGGTCTTATTATTCTGCCAAGACCAGGAAAATCTAATTTTTCTCTAAAGGCTAACCAATAATTTACGGTAAAAATTCGAAATTTATTTTCTAGATCTCGGATAATGACGGATTTCCAGGTTAGGTCGTCTCCACAATCTAGCTAACACATCGAATTTCGTCGAATTCGAGACAGTCGGAATTTGCACATTTTAATTTATGTATCGGGTCTTGAAGTAAACGAAATATAAGGTTACAAAAGTCATCTATAACATGTACTCATGTGACACATGTTACATGAGTAGAGAAATGATGTAAATGGACGGCTGAGATTGTGCCAAATGTCAAAATGGTGGAAAGAAGGGACATAGATGTCATTTTGGAAATTTTAAATGAGGAAAATGACAAAATAATGCATAGTATCATCTCCTACAATTAGAAAAGGGAAAAACGTGAAGGAGCAAAAAAACGGATGCAGTGGCTATGGATCTTCTGATTTTAGAGAGAGAAAGAGACTTCTCTCTAGATTTTCTAGAGATCGGACCATTCAGATTCTTGGAGCAAGAAGCCCAAAGAAGTTGTTTTCTCACAGCGGGGAACCTTTATTGGAGCACCGGTTTAAGGAGTTTCGATAAACTCCATAAGGAAGGGGTTTTATCCTACTTGAATTTATACTTTGTTTAAGTGTTTGTTGATGATTGGAGTTGATTAAGGCGCTGAATGGCTAGTTTGATCGATTAAACTTTAGGCAGAAATGTGAAAATTGTTGGAGCCTTTTGGGCGATCCATTGACGGTACACGGACTGTTTAGACAACAGGTGTTGATTTATAATAAATCATGTTTTGATATTATTATGAGGCCGAAAATGGCCCGCAGTTTCGGGTTATGAAGTGGAGGCAGATGTTGGGTGATTGGCCAGTGAAACAGTAACTTGGGGTTTCCTTTGTTCATGAATAGTATTCACGAAATATTTTTGTGAGATAATGTGTTCGGTTGAGTAATTCAAATGGAATTGCTCGTGTTTGTTAATTAGCCCACGTGAGCTAATTCTTGGTGTGATGGATTGAGAATTCACATAACATGCTTTGTGTGATTTAATTTATTTTAGTATATACATGTTTTATATATTAGCATGTGTTGTATAAATTGTGTTGAAATCGCGTAATTCGTTTAAGTATACTTGTAGGGTAGCTTTAGAAATTAGGTGTGTGTGCATGACATGAATTTTAGAAAATGAAAATGGTTGAAAGGAATTTCCTGGGATGATTTTCAGTAGAATGGTGTTGGGGAGATGGTCCTACAATTACATGTCGGAGGAGCCCATGTATTGTTTGGGAAGGTTCTCAGCACATTCGCATGGAGGGTAGTCTATATTTTTATCGATAACGTCGGAGTAGTGTATTTTCAAAAACAACAAGTTTGTTTTGAAGCGATGTTTTCTCATACATGGCTTGAAGCCAGTGTGAAGTGGTGAGGACTCGAGACATGGGAACGGGCATTAGACATTCAAGTAGGATCACGAATTTTCTTGAATGTGTGTTTACATAGGATCATTGCATATGCACTTAGGTGGGAGAGTAGCCCGTTGGGAGTGGTTCCTTCTTGGGCGATAGCTCACCTGTCGAGGCATTTTTCGGTACGGGAGCGTTCGAGGAGGCTGGCTCATCATAGAGGCCGTTTTAGAAGAAATCCGGGTTTTGGCTTTGGTTTTGTTATGCAAACATGTATTAGAATGTTTTAAACTTTTAATATATGTTTGTATGAAGAGTAATTTATTAACTCTTGAACCATGTGAGATATATGTATTTAGTTGGGATATGTTTATTGTGAGTATTGATGTAGGGGCCCAAGTGGCCATTTTTACTCATTTTATTCATATGTGGACCCTGTGTGGTCGTTGGGACAGGATATGTCTTTGGGTAGAGCTCCACAGTGGTACAAGGAGACTGCGCGTGGTGAGAGGAGAGTGATGTCGAGTTGCAGGCATTCATGGGTATTTTGGGTTGACGAGTGTCAGCGGACACCCATTTTAGGGCGTCACAACTTAGTATCGGAGCGTAGGTATCAGTGCCTAGGGAATTTCGGGTTTGGGTATCCATCACCACTCGGTGTGGTTCGATGTAGGGTTAGGTATGTGATTACCTAGACAATCACGGGACAGGATTAGAACACTGCATGCATGGTGTTTTATGTGTGATTGATGTATATAACATGATGATGTGTGATCATGTGATTAATTGAATATTTGAGGGTTGTCCAATAGTTTATGACACACCCCCACCCCTTACTAGCGGCAGGTGTGCCGGCCACTCCACATAAATCCCCAGCCGTTACCTCTAACGACTAGAAAATCATGTGAAGCGAAGCTGTATTGCTTGCTGAAAACTCCTATAAAAATTTTTCTTTTTCCAACTTATGGTTTGGTAAATTCTTGATAGCATATTAGCTGCAATAAGGACATATTCCAATTCCTATTTACACAATTTACATTTTCCAAAATATGGCAACCAGCAATGTTCTTTCAAAGAGCCTCGGGGCTGGCATTTCTAAAACTACCTTTATGTTTTCTATATGCTCCATTATAAAAAAATTCAAAGTATTTCCTTACAATATTATTAACAACACTTATACTAAAGTCGGGAGAATCCTACTGCATTCACGATGCAGGTGCGTACAGGAAAATAGTTTCAGCAGGAAAATAATGAGCTAAACGAGGCTTGGTGAGGTGTATGCTTTATAAAATGTTTTGGTTTTTCGAGGAAAACATCTCCATTGTAAAACTCTCTTTTTGCAAGATATTTTCCAAAACCTTGCTTGCTTGCTACTTTGCTTTGCTTTAAATGTTTCTAAAACTTTTCAAATCTCTTGCTTGCTTTACCTTGCTTTGCTTTAAAAAGTTTATAAAACTTTTCTCAAATATTTTACTTTAAAAGTTTCTATAACTTTATCTTCTGAGGCACGAGAACCAGCTGCTTTGCTAAAATAAAAATGGGAGCACAGACTCAGCGTTTGCTTTAAAATCACCATAGAGTGAGATCAGCCTCGTTGAAATACAAAAGCGGGGCTTGGGCTCGACCGTTTATTAAAACAAACACGGGATCTGGAGGCTGACCGTGCACCCGGTGGTGATTTTAAAGCTGTACTCGTATGCTTATAAATCATCAACCCGGCTGTTTCACGCTAGCGTACCTGGTAAACACGGGGCTGGGCATCGGCGGAATGCGGTAAATTTGGACACAGGTCAAGCTACCTAGGTGAAGAGCACAGGCACACTTCACTTCACCTTTTTCCGATAAATATGGTGGAATTGACCTGGGTCTCTATCACCATAATTTAGTTAGAGCTCTAACCCTATACTCCAGTACGTGCCACGGTCTCCTTTAAATGCCATGATGCATGACCTAGTTTGTTAGGCCAAATCAGAATGCATGAATGATATCCTAACACCACCATGCACATACTGAATACCTCTGACCGGTATGCTTGCTTAAGACTAGGGATTTTAGTTAGGCCTGTTTTCGAAAATATTCCTTTTACTTGCTTGCTTTGCTTTAAATATGGTTTGATAATTCAAAACCATTTGTATAACGAAACATGGTTTAATAATTCGAACCATTTGCTTACTTACTTGCCCCTTTAAATATGGTTTGATAGTGAAAACCATTTCTTAACTCTTTGAAATATGGTTTACAATTTCGACCATTCTGTCTCTATTTAATAAAACGGAGTTTATATAATATAATACACTAGTATTTGAAAAATAGAGTTTAGAACATCACCTTTTTGCTTACTAAGCTTAGCCACGACTCCACAATTTCCACTTCTTTGCAGTACCACATGCACCGAATGAATGCGTGAAATATTAATCTGCGTATAGCATTAAACTTAACGTATTTTCATAGCTCTTATTCACACTCAACGAATAAGCTTCGCCTCGGCGGCGAGGTACGCTATGTTTTTCATCGAGTTTCAATCTTATTTGAACCTCTCTTAATCATTTAGTAAGGTTCCTATACAAACGGTGTGTGAATTTAGGCTAAACTATGCAAAATCACAACAATCTGAGCATTTGGGCAAAGTGGTGTAAGACACCACTCGACCAGGTCACCGGTCACGGATCATTACGTAAGGTGGTACTGGTACCGCTTGTATTGGTACAGATACCGATTGGCTTCTGTTGAGTGGTACTGATACTGCCCTATTTTGGTACCGGTATCACCTCGAAATTTTTGCCTAGAAATGTTGATTTTGCATCTTTTTGGTACCAATTCTCTTCATACAACTTCTATAATGCATAATACCTCAAATCAACATGGAATTCATCCAAAACCACCCCTTAACACTTGTATTGGTGGTTTGGAACCTCAATAATCAAACCCTAGGTAAAAATCCCAAGCATTCAACCTAAGGTCCACCAATTCTTCCAAAAACCATATAAATATAAGGATTCCATGTTTAATTTTTCACAATTGAGGTTTTTACCCACACTGCCTCAACAAATCTAGGGTTTGGGTAGTCTACCTTACAAAACCTAGAAAGATGGAAACAAATCTCTAAGCCAAGGCAGGAATCCAAAATACCCATGATTTGAGATGAAGACATACCTTGGTTGGTCTTCTCCCTTCTTCTCCTCTTCTTCCACTTCTTCACTCTTCTTTTCTCCCTTCTTTTCCTCTCCTACACAGGTTCTTTAATAAATAGAGAACAAAATGTGATATTTGGTTTGTCTCATATTTATTTATAGTCTAATCTTTCTCTTAATTGCAATTAAGTCCTCAAGCACTTTAATATTGTAAATCAACTTGTTTTATTTCAATTTTTGGCATCATATCTTCTCAAATTATGGCTTTCATCTCCTTTTTGGGAATTTATAATTTTACCCTTGCTCTAATACAAATTTTCGGGTTCACTAAATTTATCATTTCATATATAACTTTCGAAAATACTACAATGGCACTTGTTGCTCGTATACGCCCCTACAGTTTCATGTACTGTACACTCTTCTCAGGACGGGGAGTTACAGTTTAAGTCATTGGGTGAAATACTAATGACTGGTTTTCACACTTGGCATTGCAGGTGTGAGGGAGTCGGTCGGGACTCGGGTTGTGGGCATGAGGAGTCTCATCTCATGCATTACACAAAATATTCCATATAGGATTGCATTATTTATATGGAATGTGATTGGACGTTTTCATGGTTCCCATTACATGTGCATTTTAGGTGGGGAGTAACCCTTGTAGAAGAATTTTTCTACTATGCATTGCTCACCCCGTCGTGGGATCTGATTCGTGTCACAATAGGGTGATCCGGAATCAACAATATTTGTATCCTAAATTTCCTCCTACTGCCGTAGTCAAGCTACTGCAGTATAGCGGTCTAGGGTCGAACTCAGGGATGGGTTTTCATCTTACAAATGACTCGTATCATGATTCAAAATGGTGAGGCTTTCATTTGGATTTTCGGATTTGCATTAAAAAGTGTGGTTGGTGGTGTCACTAGTTTGGTATGATGAGGTTATATAGGTGTCCTCGGGTTATTTCCTCGCATTAGGGAAAATGACATATAATCATTTCCAAAACTAGATCTTTGTTTAACTTTAAAAACCAACCCTTAATAACATTCCTATTTGAACCACACTTATTTCTTGACATTTAATGTTCAGTGATTTGAAAAATGAAGCATTTAACCTACTTCCGGTGGCTGCGTCAAATGACATGCAATGGATGTCGGTCATCATCACCAAATTAGAATACACTAGAAACCTAAAGCATGCCAAGTATTGACAGAAAATACATTAAATAGCATTTAAGCCTAGTTTGGAAAGTTTGAAACACAAATGCGCGATTACTGCTTCATGAAAACGGACACCCCTGAAGCCCACATCTGACGACTGTGACCCTCCTCTTTCCAGGTTTTGGGCTTAGCGAGCTTATCCTTTAGTTGTCATCCTCAAATGGTGTGTTTAGTAACGAAAAAATGATTGAAGAGGAAAGAAGAAAATGAACCAAAAAAAAAAAAGAAATAGGGGCTGCGTGAAAAGTTTCTTGAAATGAAAGTTAGGTTACAAATGTTCATAACATGGCTTATATACCCTCCCAAACATATTAAAATACCAAACTACCCTAAATAATGTGATTACATTGAGGGCAAAAGAGGAATTAAACAAAACGAAGTCGTTTGGATCACAAAAACAGGAGCAAGATTTTCGCTATGCACAGTGAATTTCGCTATGATAGCGAAATTTCGCTATCATAGAGAAAAATACAGGCATAGCGAAAATTCAAATTTTCGCTATGCACAATAATTTTAGCTATGATGGCCAATTTTCGCTATAATAGTGA
Organism: Tetrastigma voinierianum; assembly: GCA_016808115.1. Classification (NCBI taxonomy): domain Eukaryota; kingdom Viridiplantae; phylum Streptophyta; class Magnoliopsida; order Vitales; family Vitaceae; genus Tetrastigma; species Tetrastigma voinierianum. The sequence continues at coordinate 103,943 of JAEQBH010005954.1, forward strand.
AATTTCGCTATCATAACAAGAGGTAGCCATATGAAGTACAGCTATGGCCTGCAAAAATTTCTCTATGATTGCAAAAATTTTGCTATCATTACTGGCCCAAGCTATGCCATGAGTGCCCGACCAGCATCCTTGCGTCATCGACACTTTTTCCCCTTCAGCAGTATATCTTCATCCAAGCTTGATGGAAATCAGAGAATTCATAAATTTTGACTATCATCCCGTATAATTGTGATGTGAAGCTTGATATGATGGAGAGGTTCTGAAACGCAAAACTACCAAATGACCTCGAAACAAAATCGATAATATTAATGGTTTGCCTGTGACAATCGGCAATTAATATGATTAGGACGCAAAAAGCACTCAAAGCCTATTTTACATAGGACTCAAAATAGCACTTTTTGGGTACTAATCACACCCCCCCAATCGACACGTTGCTAGTCCCTTAGTAATGCTAAAAATAATAAAGAACATGCAGGCAATGCTTTTGCAAAAAGTGTATGTTGTTCAAAAAGTGTGTACAAGTGAGGCTTTACCTTCAGTATGAAAAATTTAGACTTTGTACAAAAACCATCATGAGAGAACAATTGCCATATAGGAACAAGTTTGGTGACATCGATTCGAAGTCGACACAGACTTCAGCACAAAATCTAAGTGTTTTAAGGTAACCGGGTTTTGAACCCGATAAGTTACCAGTATTCCCTCCCCCGACCAAGCTCTTTGCCGGGATGTAAAAACGATGACCAACCTAAATAGATTCAATTACACCCTTATTTCTTACTTGATTGTATTGTAGGATGCGATATTTGAAAGACTCGACTTCACGAAGTCCGTGTAGAGGGTCCGCAGATGACTCCCGACCAATTAGGTTTGGGAGCATCAGTCAAAGGATCTTGACCACCTAACTCTTCAAGCTTCACCTCGGACTTAGATGATTTGAAAGTCGCTCCTGACTAAGCTAAACTTTACCCGTCCACCCGCGTAGTGACCACAAGTCGGTGACTCCATTGATGAAGGTTTAGGGCACCCAGGGCTTTAAAGGCTTTCGCCGTATACCCCTCGGATTTGTGTTAGGGTTTCTAAAACAAAAGTGTCCGCGGCTTTCAATTCTCTTTTCTTCTTTTCTTTTTCTTTTTGCTTTTTTCTTTTTCATTGGGAAGACTTCATTGGTCTTCTTTTTGTGGAAGTATGAACTGTGTGGTGTCCCGGCTAATCTAGGTCGGTTTGCAAAGCAAAGGGTATCGGCTTCTCAACCCTGGCCAGTGAAAGCGTGTGCGCCGTGTGTGATTAGCTAGGCGGATTGTCTGAGGATGACACTTTGGAACTTGATCGACCAAAAACTTCATCATGCATGGAACTATTTTAGCATTATGGAAGCATACAGTCCTTCAATTTTTCAACTAAAGGTAAGAACATAAACGTAAAAATATAGGTGCAAACAGCAGCCTCAATTTTAACAAACAAATTTGGGCTCTGCAAGGCATGCAGAACCAGTAAAACAAGAATCAAAAGTATGAACATTACTTTTAACACAAACTGTCCCGGGATGGGAACGAGAAAGTTAGAGGATGGAGTGGTACCTCCTCAATTAGTGGTGGTATGAGAAGGATCATCCCAGTCACAGAAAGCTATTTGAGGTCTTTGTTTGTGGTGGTTGATATTCTGCCAGCATCAGCTATGAAAGCAAAACATACCACTCGGCAGTTACTCTGAAAATTTTAAAAAACGAAAACTTAAACAAAACTAAGCAATTAAATTGGTGGCCACGAGACCGCTACTTGAAGCCACCCTAAATGTGTAGCCCAGTACATGGGTCTCGGGGTCAGGAAGGAGGAATTTCCTCCACGGCTAGGTAGCGCCTGACATAGGGCTTCACTCTCTACAATCCATTAACCTTGATCTTATTATCATTTGGATTGAGGTAGGTCTGCCCAGACCATTGGGGTTGTGCTTGTTGAACGATGAATGGACTCTTCCATGTGACTTGAGCTTGCCCGGAAGCCGATGGGTTAGAATCATAAGGAGGACTTGGTCGCGATTGAAATTCTTGCTGGTTATCATTTGATCATACCATTTTTCAATCTTTCCTTTACGAATTTTAGATTCGATAGGCATCATTTAGTGGCATTTCTTCGACTCATTGAGATGAAGGACATACCCAGGCCAAACACTTAAATCCATGTTCGGTTCTTGATTGCCCTGGCTTTATACTCAAGTTTCAACGGGAATGTACCTTATAAACTAGCGAAGGGGACATTCCAAGAATCGTTTTGAAAGCTGTTCTGTAGGCCCATAGTGAATCAAGCAATTTGAGAGACCAATCTTTTGTTCTTTATTTCACGCGCCGTTAGAATGGTCTTAATCTCCTGTTGTAGCTCTACTTGATCACTTGTTTGGATGGTAAGGGGTAGCCATATGTTTAACACCATGTTTGAGAAGAGAGAGTGGTTTCAAAGGTTTGTTCTGAATGTGAAGCCCCATCACTATGTGGCTTTTGGTACCCCGAACTGGAAAAGATGTTTTGCACAGAATTTGAGCACCACTGTGGTCGTTGGTTTGCGAGGGTTACCTCGACCATTTGGACACATAGTCTACTCCCACCAATATGTATTACCGCCAAGATGTGGGGAAAGGTCCCATGAAGTGATGCGAGCATCAAATAGCTCGGCCATTAAAATTGGGTTAAGAGGGCATCATATGATGGGCGAACGATTTCGAGCCTTTGGCATCTATCCATGCCAACACATTTGGTGTGGCACAACAAACAAGGAGGCCCGGTAGAAACAGGCTGACACCTTCATTCTGCATCTTAAGGAAGCAAAGTGACCATGCGGGCACTCTCGTGGCGGTGGCTTAAATTCTTGTTGTTCTTCTTCGAGGCACACACTTCTGATTGCTCGATCTGCCTGATGTTAAACAAGAAGAACATACCTAATAATAGAATGGATCTTTATAAATACTTCCTATCATCTTCTCAATCAGATAGGATTTCCTCTGTTGCGAAGTGGCAATGTGAGCATACCCGAGGGCCTTCTTAAATGCATCAAGATTCTTGAAATTCATCATTGATGAAGTATTTATGAGTGTAGGGCTGTGGTAATCTAGAAAGATGGTCTACCACAACATTCTCTACCCCTTTTTTTATCCTTAATTTAAGTTAAATTCTTAGGCGAGAAGAACCCTGTCGGATAAGTCTTGCCTTAGCATTTTGCTTAGTCGGAGATATTTCAAAGGAATGATACGCAAAAATGACTATGTGGACGGTAGTATGCCAAATTTATCTAAAGTAGACCCTTGCCAGTAATTCTTTCTCTGTAGTGGTATAGTTCCTTTGTGCTTCATTCAAGGTTTTGCTTGCATAATAGACTACATGAGGTTTTCCATTTCTCTTTGTGGCGCTCCAGTACTTAAGATCACTTGCATCACACATCACCTCAAAAGGCATCTGCCAATTGGGTGCTCGTACTATTGGTGCAGTGGTCAAATGGAACTTTAGCTCTTCAAAGGTCTCCTAACAATCTTTTTCCCAAGCAAATTTAACATCTTTCTCACAGCACGACATAAAGGGGCTTAGCAATCTTCAAAAAAATCCTTGATGATCTTAATAAAGCAGTGTGACGAGGAATTACTAGCTGTTTTACATTTGTTGGAGACGGAAGTTTGGAAATAAGTTCAATTTTTGCCTTGTCAACTTGTATTCCCCTGCTGGAAATAACATGCCCTAGTACAATCCCTTGGTTCACCATAAAATGGCATTTCTCCCAGTTAAGCACCAAATTCTTTTCAAATGCACCTCTGCAGGATAGCTTCAAGATTAGTCAGACATTCTTCAAAATCACCTCAGGTATACGGTGATGTCATCCATTATACTTCCGTTATGCGCTCACCATGTCGCTAAACATACTAAGCATACATCTACGAAGGTGAGGCGTTGCAAGACGGCGTCCTCCTGTGGCATAAGGTTTCCAAAGGGGCAAGTAAGTGGTCTTTCTTGATCTTCTAAGTCACGATCTCTATCTGAAAGTACTGAATAATAATCAAAAACAATAGAATGGGTGTGAAACTCTCAAGAAGAATTTGATCAATGAAGAGAGCGAGTGAGAGTGATCTTTTGCATTACTTAATTGAGCCTCCCAGCCAATCTGCCATACCCTTCAGCCGGTGGTAAGTGTCGGGTAGACAATTCCTCGCCCTTTTCATTTCTCACAGTGGTCACCTTACGACTTCTTGAGCGCCTTTACGAGTTGGGCTTACCAAAGTGCTATCGAATGGGAGTAATGCGGCTGCCTTAATTCGGGACTTCAATGCGCGTACCTCCTGCATGTGAGTTCAGCCTCCTCTATGGGCACTATGACTGATTCTTCTTCACAAATAAATGTGGTGAGTCAGTTGTTTGGGTTTATGTCTTTTAAATCGAAATTTTCCACCCCAGGCTTGCTTGTTCATTTTGAGAGTGCGTGGGTTATGCTCTGTGAAGTGGTCGGCCCGGTGACGATATCACAATGGGCCTCTTGTTTTCTTCCGGGAATGCATATTTTAATTCCAGCATTGGGGTTTGAGCTCCAATTGTTGAGGTTCCTTCTTCTCTTCACCGGTCAGCGGTGGGAATTTATATTTTCTTTCTCCGGCACCCACACTTGTAGTTCATGCGTGAGGTTCCTATTGCTCCTGAGGCACTGGATAACTCACAGGTTAACACATCTTGCACTGTTGCTCCAGTAACATTCTTCAGAGTTGATTATATCTATTCATCTGGAACTTCTTCACGGTCATCCTCCCTTAGTTTGCATATGCCTTTACTTTCGAATGGAAGATATTGGTATAGTCATATTACAACGTAAATGCTGCTTCATTCCAGCGAGTTTATTATGGCATTGAAGTAGCCAGAATGTTATTCTAATATAGTGGTGATTATTTGACAACCGGTTACGTATCAAGTGCGACAAAATCCTTGGTAGTAAAACTTGTCCCTTGTATTAAAACGCCTCAATGGTCCCCTACGGTATTTAATAGACCTATCGGCTAGAGCCGGTATGATGAAGTAGGCAGTTCTCGAAACCAAAGCTGCTTGTATGGAATATGGCGGGTTCACACTAGCTCAAAGTCTAATAGTGCTTTTCTACAAAGCCTCAGATGTGCTGAGATTGGATCTGGATCATATATTTCACGAGTCTTGCGCTCGATGATAGCACTCACTTGCCAGTCAAAGGGCCTTTATTCACATTGAAGCCTCTTTTTACCTTACATAAGTCCTTAAAAATTTTTACATATGTGGGGATTTGTTTGATCATGTCAAGAAGAGGAATGTTAACTTTCACTTGCCTTAATACCCTCTGCTCATTTCGGTTTGGTTGGTTGAATTTTCTTTCGAAGTGCCTGTGGGAAAGGAGGGGGTACACTGAGCTTCACCTCTTCCCTTTTTGCTGATTGTTCTTCATCGGGCGGATCAACTCTGCATGGAGGCTGTCTTGGTTGAGTCTTTGAGATTTGCTTGGTCTCGATTCTTTACCACTTCTCAAAGTCACTCTGCTGACTTCATCAATTCTTGCATTTTGGATCTTTGGTGAACCTATCTCATGCTTATTCCCCTAGGGTTTCTTTATTATGCAGGAAGGGGATTTTCCCTTTTTCATGACCACATTAGTTAGACAACACAGTAATGGAACTGCAACTCAAAATGCATCTTTGTCTAACTGGCATTGAGTCGAGCTTTTTATTTGCCTCAATTTTTCTGATTGGCTTGGACATTAATGGCTTTACGATCCTCTGAGAATTCCCACCACCTTGCTCAGGTGAGATGGCTTTTCAGCCCGGGGAGAAGAAGGTAGAGGATGCTGCTATTTGTTGTCTTTGAGAGTTAGACAAGCTAGCTGCTTTGTCATCTGGGGGCATATCACGGGGTTTAGCTATGAAAGGTTTGGATGATTTCTCCAATTGGGGTTATAAGGAGTGTTACCGTGGGAGCATTTGTAGGTGGCTTATTTGCCCCAGACATGGGCATGCTCTTGCATTAATTCCCTTGAAGGAACTCTTTGGACCAGGAGTGCTCCCAGGTGGCTATTTGGTACGACAATTAAGCAGTTGGGTGAAGTCAGACATTCATTCCTTGCTTGCCTTCATGCGATTTCTCATTTCAAGCTCCTCCGGCAATTAAGTGGTCAGTTTTCTTTCATCTCTGTGTCTTGAATTATAAATGCACCTTGGGTGGGTCGAATGCCTCATTCTTTAAACCCTAGTTGGTTCATCCCATGTCTTGGAAGTTTTAAATACATAATTCGAAAAGTCCATGGCTTCATCTGGGTTTTACTGAAGTGCCTCACATGGTTTCGGCGGTTGCTTCATAGTGCGGAACCATACCATCACCAGAAAATGATCCTGGCATCCATGTCAATACCATGAATTGTGGACATCGCCCGATGGTCTCCATGAACCTCTCGACGATGAAACTACCATTGTTGAAGTAAGTGTAGATTTGCCTCTTCAAGTTGTTGGTCTTGGTTGTCTTGAAAATTTACAAAAATTCAACGAAGATCGTGAGCTTAATTGTTCTGAGCCTCGGTGAATTGAGCCATATTTTGTCTTTGTCCTTGAGGGTTAATGGGAATGCCTTCAACCCCAGCCAATCCATATCGGTTACCTTCAGCAAAACTTATGCATATACAAAATCGAATGTGTGTGTGATTTCATTTTCATACCATGAGAAAAGTTGGGGAGAAGAGCGCCCAGAGATAAGTCTTCTGCCACATCCTCGGCGGTGGTATGATCACGAGGAAGAGCACTAACTCTAGGAGGAGGGTGTATGTGATCCTCATTGATGCGTATGTTGTTGGATTCATAGGGTGCTGCGACCTTTGTTCCTCGAGTAGAGGATCCATTGCTCACTGTACATTGACTTGCAACTTTGCTCAATTGGTGCATAACTCTTTAAGTACTGATATCTTTCTATCTAGTGATGCATAAACATGACACAAAAAAGAGACAGCGAGGAACAACTCTGGCTTTGAAAAGATTGGTATTAGCGAAGTAATAAACCAGTACATCAATGATAAAAATGTCGTAGGTGGCTAACTGAGGAAAAACAGTATTCTAAGAAACAATGGGGAATTCAAAAAGGGTTAAAAGGTCATAACACTTGTAATGAAGATTACAAGGCATATCAAGTATCATTGTAGTGCGCCTTATCCCGGCAATGCCTTTTGATTCGTACCCTTGATGGGTGATTAAGAATCAACAATATTTGTATCCTAAATTTCACTCCTACGTGTGATCAAAGCTCTGTGATATAGTGATCTAGGGTTGAACTCGGGATGGTTTCATCACTACAATGGCTCGTGTCATGATTCGAAAATGGTGAAACTCTACATTTGGATCTTCCGGTTGCATTAAAAAGTGTGGTTGGTGAAAAATTCACTAAGCTAAAGTCAAGCGAGTTTAAAAATAAGATGTGGAAGGAAGACCTTGAAGTCTTGGGTCACTAGTTTGGTATGATGGGTTATATGGAATTGTCCTCGGGTTATTTCCTTGCATTAGAGCTAGTATATAGTCATTTCCAAAAGCGGGATCTTTGTTTAACTTGCTTGACCTTTAATAACATTCCTATTTGAACCCATGACATTCTGACATTAATGTTCCGACAATTGAAAAATGACATTTAACCTATTTTGGGTGGCTTATGTGACATCTAATGGATTTCAATGTATCTACCATTAGAATACAACTGAACCTAAAGTATGCATTGACCAGAAATACATTAAATAGCATTTAAACCTAGTTTGGAGAGAGTTTAAAAACACAAATCACAACGTGCACCTTCATGAATATGAGAGGAACACGCCAAACCCACATCAGCAAACCTAGCAGCCCTCCTCTTCAAGGTTTTAGAACCTTGAACATCCTTTGAGTTGTCATCTAGCACAGCGGCTAGAAAATGATTGAAAGAGGAGAGAGAGAAGAAAATGGGAACCAAAGCAAAATTTCTTTGTGAAAAGTTTCTTGAAATGAAGTTAGGTCCCTGTCTTCATAACATAAGCCTATACCCTCAAACATAGCAGAAAATACCAAACTACCTAAATAATGTGATTACATTGAGGGTAAGAGAATTAAACAAATGGAGTCGTTTGGATCACAAAAACGGGAAGCGAATTTTCACTATGCACGGTGGAAATTCGCTATGATAAGCGAAAATTCGCTATGATAGCGAAGGCCGCTATCATAGAAAGAAATACAGGCTATAGCGAAAATTCAAATTTTCGCTATGCACGTATTCGCTATGATAAGCAATTTCATATCATAGAAAAAATTGACCATGTGAAATTTTCGCTATGGCTGAAAATTTTATATGATTCTTAAAATTTTCGCTATCATTATGAAAATTTACCGGCTATCTTGTGTGAGAAGTGCCCAGCCACATCTTGCATCCTCCGGCACGCACTTTTCCCCTTCCGGCTTGATATATCTTCATCGGGGCTTGATGAAATCATCGAGAAATTCATGCAATTCGGCATAAATCGACATAATTGTGATGCTCCAGCTTGATATGATGGAGGGGTTTACGAGCGCAAAACTACCGAAACAACCTCGGCTCAAAATCAGTAATACTAATGGACCTGCACATGACAATCGGCTTAATTAATATGATTGGGGCCTTAAAAGCACTCAAAACTATTTTGGGTACTAATCGGGATCACTGGTCTGGGAGAGTATAAGGAGGCAGCGCTCCTATGAAATTTGTGATTCTTGAAGGAGACCGACATGTGGCCTTAAGTAACATTTTTGTAAAAGTGTTTTGTATAAAAGGATTTTATAAAAATTCTTTAGACTATTGTATAAATAGTCGGGTATGTAATTATAGTAAGGATGTATTGATTGGACCCTATGATTGTAATTATTAATTTTCTTTTCATATTTTAGATTTAAATATGGAATGAATTAGTCCGGTGAAGGACGTATGAAGAAATGGTGCCGAAGTAACTTAGTGTCTATGGGTAGTTGTCTACCGTCTGGTACCAAGACTTAGGTCTGAGATGACCTAAAACTGAAATTCCCGGATTGGCGGGTTGTCAGGGACCTAGAAATTGGGTCTGAGTGCTTTTATTTTGATTATTTAGTTTTTTTTTTTTAAATTTAAAGTCTTTCTATAAAAAGTTCGTATCAAAATCATTCTCTCTAATTTCTAAAAAAACAAAAAAATTATTTTCTTTAAATTCTTTTGAAAAAATTCAAAAAATTAAAAAAAAAAACAAATGATTGTCTTTAATTTCAAAAAAAAAATAAAAATAAAAAAATAAAAATAAAAAATAATATATATATATATATATATATATATATATATATAAAATAGTTTTCTTTAAATTCTTTTATTCAAAAAAAAAAAAATCATTCTCTTTAATTTCTAAAAAAATAATAATAATTTTCTTTAACTTCAAAAATCCAAAAATAATTTTCTTTAAAATTCAAAATCGTTTTCCTTAATTTCAAAATTTTAAAATATTTTTTCTTTATTTTCTATAAAAATCTTTAAATTTTAAAATCTCAAAACTCACTTTCTTATAATTTCCCAAATCAAGTATCATATTTTGAATATATAAATTTTAAATCTCCTCTTTTCCAAAAGGACATCCTTATTTTTCAAATCCCAAATGGATTTTTCATTTTCTAAAATTACCCCTTTCAATCTGATTTCAAAACTCGAAATACACAATCAGTTCTATAATTTCAATAAAATATACCTTTGTGGGGTTGGCTCTATGCTAAATAAATGGGTCTTGGCGGATGGCTTGATATGAAATATCATTTCAATGAATAATTTGGCACTTGATTTATACCCTGATTTTCTAATATAAGTATGAATGTTTTTATATATGTTATTGCACTAACTTTGTTTTCTATGGATAGTACTTTTGATTCACCACCAAAGGTACATACTCTTATCTCATTTGACTTTGACTTTTTTTTTATTCATCTATTACATGTCTAATGTGCTCTAGTGTTATAATTATTGCTTGTTTCTCAGTGTCATTGGATTGATTAATTAGTTGTCATGTTGCCTTAATTTAATCAAAGACCTAGTTTTTAGAGCCTTAGAGGGTGCTACGGTTTTTCATCGTACCTTTCTAATAGGTAACCTGATCCCCAAATCTAGACTCGATTTTTCCAAACTTGTTTTTCCTTTTTAGGAGTAACATTTAGGGTTTTCTTTCTTATTTTGTTTTCCATTAAAACAAATAAAATAAGTGACAACTTCAAAATTGTTTTCAAAAATGATTTTCCAAAATCTAGTAGTCTTGTCTTTTAGTGGGAAACAGGCTTAGCTAAAATGTGGTGTCCACATCATGTCATGAAAAGTGTCTTAAAATAATGAGTTTAAATTGAAGAGAGGTAACAAGGAAGGGATGAGTCTACTGATAACATATCTTATATAACGTGTAATTCCAAAATGATATATTAAAAAAAATTAAAGAGGTAATCATTACAAGAAAAAGATCAATTTTTGACATATATTTTATTGACATAAGACTATATATGTCATTATTACTTATTTCAATGGATAACAATGACATATTTAACATAGATAAAAACAACAATGACATATGTAAAATTTATTTATAGATTATAATGACTTATAAAGTATGATCTTGACAAAAAAATTTATAAGTCAAGATATATTTCAATAGGAATCTTATATAGTACAGATGCTTTATAAGTCAAGGAAGAAATTTTTTTAATACTATAGTTCAAGAAAAAACCAATAGTTTCTATTCTTATCTTTTGCTTTTTGTGAAGGCACAAGTTACCCAAACAGAAATTATAATGTGATTGTGGTTATTTAATTATTATAAGGGTACGCATACTATGACATGGTTTAAATTAAGATGGACCATGGTCCATTATTACCTAATTTTGATAGTTTAAATATTTTGTTTGATTTTTTTTATAAGATATATTTTGTATGTTTGAATGCATTTAAAAACTTTTTTTTTTTTTTTGTAGAAAAGATTATAGGAATTTATGTTGGACAATTAATATGTATAAAACTATAAGTGAACCTATTAATAAGCTGTTAAATTTCCAAAGGTCATCCACTTACCTAATAAAATGCGCTTTAGCATCTTATATTCAGGTTTTTCAAATAAATAATTTAATTCTTACATTATATGTCTTTTCAAAAATTAAAACAAAGGTGACTCAACAGACATATAAAATTCAGTATTCAAATAAATAGAAATCAATTTTTAATATTAATAAATAAATTTTGAAATCCAAATTAAGTGGAATAAAATCGGATTAATTTCAAAGTCATGTCATGTGACTAAACTCAAAGTCATATCATGTTATTAAACACTAATATCTCCAATTTTAAGTTGAAATAACTAATTTAAAGAGAATATTAGATTTTGGAAAAAAAAAATACAAAATTTTAAGTAATGATTATCTTTTATAAATATTCAATTTTGGTATTTAAAAATTAGATTTTCTATAAATTAGGATTTTTTTATAAACTAGGGTAGTTCAGTTGGTTTGCCCTTGGGTCACTAGTTCGAGTCCCTAACCATTGGAAGATTAATCGAGGTGCACACAAACTGGCTCGAACATCCATGACTATAAAAGAAAACTAGAATTTTTTTCAAATTATGTTTTTTAATTTTTAAATTATGTTCCTAAAATATTCATTTCACTCCCCCATCCCATTTTTCAAAGGCAGCCATTTTCCTCTCTTAATGATTATTTTAATAAAAATTCAATTTTAGTATTTAAAAATTAGACTTACTATAAATTAGAATTTTTTATAAACTTCAATTGGTCTATCCTGGGTCACTAGTTCGAGTCCTTTCAAAGCCATTGAAGGATTATTCGAGGCACACACAAGTTGGGTTTGAATCCTTTTAGAGCCATTGGAGGATTAATCGAGATGCTTACAAGCTGGCCTGAACACCTACCATTATAAAAAAAAAAAAAACTAATATCTTGTTTTGTTATAGTTTCTAAAAACAGTTTTTTTTTGTTGTGAAAGACAAGGAGAACAAAGAGACTACGAGCATGTTTGGTTACAGTTTTTGAAAACACAGAGAACACCATTTAAGTGTTATGTGAAAATTGTTATCTGAATTTAGTGTTTTATGTGCTTTCAAAAAAATAGGCGGAACCAATTATGTTCTCTATATTTTTCTTATTCTCTTTATTTTTTCATAACAAAAAACAGTTTTCAAAAATTGTAACCAAACATGCCCCAGGATTTTTTTGAAATTATATTTTTATTTTAAAATATTGATCCTAAAATACTAATTTCCCTCCCTCATCCCATTTTCAAAGGCCGTCATTTTCCTCCCTCTTTTTGCATCATCCTTGGTGGGTAGCTTCCCATAACTTATGGAAGGTTTTCTTTTGTATCTACCCATATGTGTGAAGTTTATATAGGTCTATATTTGTACTTACTCATTTATGGAAGGTTCCATTCGAATAGCGGCGGTTGAACTCAGTTGTGTTGCAATGGCAGCCATGATCGATGATCTGTGATTGTTGTGCGTGATCGATGTCGAAGCGATCTCGATAGGCGTTACCACAGGTGACCCTTTCATTCCTTCACATACATTTCTTCTAGGTTTTCCTTTTTTCTGTAAAACCCGGAAAAATTAGTAATTTTCAAGAAAAAATGGTAAAAGAATAATAATAATTGCTAAAATGGTTCAAGGAAGCCAAGAAAATTCTCTAGATTTCGGATGACGAAATTGATTGCGCCATTAAATTTGTCTTGCGAAATCTAATGACCCAAAAAAGTTTCGTTGAATTCTGAGATGGTCGGAATATTTTTACGATTTTCTGGGTGATAAGTCGCCATTGACAAGATTTTTACGAAAATCTCCGAAGTTAGGAAATGGCTTGAGCTAAGTTCATTTAAAATAACTTGAACTGAAAAGAAATAAATTTTTTCGGGGTAGAAACGGACCCGAATGAGGCAATATGAGTCATGTATCCAAATAATAGTAATAATAATAATAAGAATAAGGATTAAAAAAAATTCAAAAAGTGAGATAAGAGAGAAACGGACGGGGAGGGAGAATAGAAAGTGAGCGTGAAAGAGAGAGAGAGAAGAGAGGGGTAGAGAGAGAAACTTATCTCTAAGACCTACGGAAATCGGACCATAGGTTTTCATCGAAGTAAGCAAAGTCAGTCCACGCATCGAGAGTTACGTGTGGGTACCAAAATCTTAGAGTTTCGTCAAACTCCACGAGGTAGGGAATTTTCCTACTTAGGTTATTTTGAGCCTAAAGGTCATTTAATGGCTTGGGATTTACTTAGAAGTCGTGAGAGGCCGTAAATTTCAGTCCCAAATATTTAGGGTTGAGTGTAAGAATTTTTAGAAATTTTCGAGATTGTTTTCGGACAGTCCGGTGAATCTCCAGAATTTGTTTTCGGACGGTCGGGTTGAATTTCGGAAGATTTGTTTTGGGCCAATCTGACGGGATTTTCCGGAATTTGTTTTCTTGATTTAGGACTGAGTTCGGGCTTAGTTTTAATCCAGGACTGATGTCTTGGTTTTTTGTGGTGTGTTTGGTATCACGATGGTCGGTGACGAACCATGAAGGACGAGAGGTATCTATTTTATATGGGTCGAATTTAGGCTATTTTGTGTGTTATTGTTGGAAAAATAAATAACATGATGTGGTATAAAAATCATGTTAATATATATAGCAATATTAACATGGAAATTGTGATAAATGGAAATTATATGTAGAAAATATAATTATCCGAGATTTATAAATGTTGCATGTAGCTCTTATTATACATGTGGCATGACATAACATGAAATATCAGGATTTCATTTCATATGCACAGTCACATCGCATCAGTCGGATTATTGGGTGCATGAAATGCATTATTCACCATACTTGGTGAATGAGTGGTGAGCTCGAAAATGGGACAACGTCTAAAAATCGAGACTCACGGTTGTATAAAATAATAATAATAATAAATTTCGTGTCTTTGGGTGAAGCAAGATGGAATAGATTCCCCCCAGGGTGAAAGACCAAAATTTTATTCTTGGTCAGACATATGTATCCAACGATGAAAGTTTGCGAAAGTGTCAGAAACCCAAATTTTATTCTTGGTCAAACATATGTATCCAACGATGAAAGTTCGCGAAAGTGTAGGAAGGCGTTGCGAAGCCTGTGGTGAGACCTCAGAAATTCGCAACCTTAATAAACACACGGAATTTGATAAATTAAAATTGGAGGGTTGTTCAATGGTTTAAGTAATTGGGTGAAACACCAATGACTGGTTTTTCACACTTGGCGTTGCAGGTGTGAGGGAGTCGGTCGGGACTCGGGTTGTGGGCAAAAGGAGTCTCATCTCATGAATGACACGAAACATTCCATATCGGATTACATTATTTATATGGAATATGATTTGATGTTTTATCATTTAATGTGCATTTAGGCGAGAAGTAGCCATTATAGGAGAATTTTTCTACTAGGCATTGCTTACCTAGTTGTAGGACCTTCCAATGCGGGGGTGTACAAGGAGGCGGTCTCAGCAAAGGTCATGATTGTGAAGAAGGCCGGCGTGTGGCGCCCGATAATACACATAAAGTATTTCATGTAAAAAGAATTGTAATTAAATTATTTTGGACTATTGTATAAATAGTCGGGTATGTAAATATGGTAAGAGGGTCGTGATCGGACCTTGATGGACTATAATTAAGCGTTTTATTTTCATATTTTAGATTTAAATGTGAATGAATGGGTCCCGGTAAAGGGATGTATATTGGGGATATGGATAGATGGACCCTGTGGGGTCAAAACTACTTTTGTCAAGACCTTAGATGGGTTATGATTATATTGTTATACAAGTTGTATGTTGGGTAGAGCTCCTCGAACAAAGGAGACTCTGCTCAATTTTTTTTAAATATGGATCTCGATAAATGGGACACAACAGTGTGGTATCGGGTCACCCGAAATTCATAGGAATTCCGCGGGTTGACGGGTTGTCAACAAGACTCCCGGATTGGGGTGTCGGCTTAGTATCGAGCTCGGGTGCGATTACACAATTCGGGTGGGAATTTAATCACTAGTTTTCGGATATTGGCTTGTTATAGCTAAATATCGAGAGTTCTGTGTCCAAAATACCTAGGATCAGTGAGTATGGGTGTAGAACACGACATTGTGTGCAGTGATTGTTTTGGTCTTCTAATATGTACCACGGGAGATGTATTGTGGTGGTGTGAATATATGCATGATAGAATGTGTATAGAAATTGACGAGAAATGAATAAGTATGATTACGTAGGAATGGTTTTTTTATTAGTGTTTGGCATTATGCACTACTAATGTGATAAATGAAAATAGAGAATCTCAAATATTTTTCTTAACTTGTGTAGATGGAAAGTAGAGGGCCCAGACGTAGAGGTCGTCCATGGGGCAACAGCCAACCACCACCTGGCTTTGACCAGTAAGCCTTTGTAGCGGCCATGGGTGTTGCGTGCTTCGTTGCTGTTGCCAGTGCGGGCATTTGGGAGTCGAAGTCAGTAACCTCGACGGTTTATAGCGCATCATCTCGACATTTATGGGGAGGATCCATTGGTAGTTGATCATTGGTTTTGTGAGTAGAGAATTTTGGATGCTATGGAAGTCACCTCCGATGCTCACGAGGATCATTTAGCCACTTTTTCGGTTAGAGGGTGAGTCCTAGATATGGTGGGATTGGGTTAGAGTCTCGAGGGATCCTGAGATGATGACATGGGGAGAGTTCAAAGAGCTCTTCATGGGTAAGTTTTTCCCGGCATATGCTAAGCATACAAAGGCTTGGGAGTTCGTTGAGTTGAAGTAAGGAAACATGGCGTAGCTCCGAATCATGTGGCGAGTTCCTTTGGGTTGGCACGTTTCGAGGGGGGATGACTATCTTGAGCCCGGAGTATGACGAGGTGCGAAAATTCAAGGATGGCCTAAAGTTGTCCATCCAGGGCAAGATTGTAGGATTTCTCCTACAGGACATGGACTCTATGGTCAGGACGGCTATGGTTATAAAGAGAGAGATAGAGGATGCACGGAGTATCCGAGATACCGGTACTAGTGGCAAGAGGAAGGAGGATCAACCTTCTTCTAGTAAGGGTAAGAGGCAGAAGACTTTTGCTCCTCGAGTGTTTCAGGGACGGGGTCGCGGTATCGGGGCGAGAGGGCGGACTAGGGCTTCCTAGTGGTCGAGGCTGGCGACATGTTTCCATTGCCATCGGCCGGACATGTGGCGAGTTGCCCTTAAGCCCGAGATCCCGGGAGTTTTGGGACAAGCGTAGTCTTTGGTATCAGTGGGACGGCACGAACACGGTTGTTCCTTCTCACCCCGGTGCGGGCAGACGACATCGGAGTCTCGGGTGTTGTGCAGGGGGCCTTACCTTTCTGGCAGAGGGCTAGGGTATAGGCCGAGGCTAAGGATAGGGCTCATAGGCCGAGACTTCCCGGCTCTAAGGGCATGTCTACACCATCACACCACAAAGTGAACCAGTTGATCAGTCAGTTATATAGGGTATGTTTCTACTATCTTGCCTTTGGGCTAAGATATTGTTTGATTCTGGTGCATTGCATTCTTTTATGGCGGCATCTAGTGTGGATGTTTTGGGCTTAGAGGTGAAGACCTTGGATGAGCCATTATATGTGAGTTCTCCCCTAGGGACTAGGGTGAGGATTGATCAGATATGTCGGGATTGTGAGTTAGAGATCTCAGGGATTCTGCTCATGGTGGACCTTCGGGTGATGGACATATCGGATTTTGATGTCATTCTTGGCATGGATTGGTTATTTGCACAAGTCGTCGTGGGTGTGATAGTAAGGATTCACGCCTACACACCAGACAGTATCCAAGTGACTTTTCAGGAGGTGAAGCATGATGCTTTAAACGTTCATGGCTGCCGAGATGGAGTGGGCCGGTTGATGGGTTGGCTAAATGACCTACAGAGAGGATGGGGAGGCAGGATTTGGAGTCTGCCGGGTGGTTTGCGAAATTATGAGGATGTCTTTCGGATATTGTGGGATTACCTATGCACAGGGATGTGGACTTTGTCATTGAGTTACATTCTGGTACGTTGCCTATTTCTATGACCCTCATAGGATGGCACTGGTTGAGCTGCAGGAACTCAAGGTCCAACTTTAAGAATTGTTGGATAAGGGCTTTATTAGACTGAGCACTTCACCATGGGGTGCTCCGGTTCTGTTTGCGAAGAAGAAAGACAAGACCCTTCGACTGTGCATTAATTATCGACAGTTGAATAGGGTTACGATCAAGAATCGGTATCCCTTACCTAGGATTGATGACTTGTTTGATCGGCTGAAAGGGGCGTGAGTCTACTCCCGATATAGACCGCCTTGGGTTATCATCGGTTGAGAGTTAGGAGCCCAGTATCCTAAGATAGCGTTTAGGGCCCGAGAGTATAGGCATTTCGAGTTCCACGATGATGCCTTCGGGTTGTGAATGCGCCCGAGCGAGCATTCATAGGATCGTAAATTATTTAACCCTCTTTAGATCGAGTTTATTGTTGGTATTTGTTGACAACATCTTGATCTACTCCCAGTTTGAGGAGGAGCATGAGGATCATTTGCGGATTGTTCTCTAGGCACTCAGGGACCATCAATTGTATGCCAAGTTCAGTAAGTGCGAGTTTTGGCTTACTGAGGTGAGATTCTTAGGACACGTCGTGTCGTCTTCAAGTGTGTCAGTAGACCCTGAGAAGGTAAAGGTTGTTATAAGTTGGGAGAGAAGTAGAGTTAGTGCGAGATCACCTTAGGTTTCTTAGGATTAGTAGAATTATTACGAGAGGTTTATTAAGGATTTCTCTGGCTAGCAACACATGACTAGATTGACTATTAAAAATTGAGTTTGAGTGGGATGACTGTGTGGTGCAAGAGTTGAAAAGGAGGCTTACTTCAGCTCCTATTCTGATAGTCCCGGAAAAGGGACAGAGGTACACGGTGTACTATGATGCCTCTAGGGACGGACTCTTGATACAGTCCGAGAGGGTTGTGGCTTATGGTTCCGAACCCAAGAATCGTAGGCGAATTACCACACACACATGATGCAGGTTAGGCGGCCATAGTCTTTGCCTTAAAGATTTGGCACCACTATCTGTGGTGGCTTGATTTGAGGTATTTTCAGACCTGCAAGAATTAGAAGTATATCTGCCTGTTGGGACCTCAACATGAGGCAACCTTGAGATGGATAGAGTATACGGAGGATTATGACTTCACTTTGCATTACCATCTGGTAAGGCAAATGATGGGCAAATCTTCATCGGAGATCCGCGAAGTCTTGGCTAGATGTAGCTTCGGGGGTGCGGTCTTTCGAGACTATGGGACCGATTTAGGCTGCGATACGGTGTCAGGCTCGAGGGAGTGCTAGGGAGTTTGGTAGCTACGCTATCCTATGCGAGGAGTGATTGAGTCTAGGGGATAGGATCACGGAGATATCGTTCATCGGGGATCGTCGCATCACGTCACAGTGTGGTCGGAAGCCATCCACACGAGATGATAGTCGCCGGTATAGGGGCGAATTGTAGTTCCCCGATGGATCGATTTGAGAGAGGAGATCCTCGGAGTTCATTACTCGTTTTCTTGTGCATCCAGGTGGCACGAAGATGTCTGAGATCTTCGCCGTCGATATTATTGGAGGCGGGATGACCCCATTGGAATTTTTCATGATGTCTCACGTGTCAGTGGGTAAAGGCTGAGCATCAGAAGCTAGCAGGGCTACTCTAGCCATTAGAGGTAGCTGAGTGGAAGTGGGAGCATGTCACGATGGATTTTGTGACCCACTTGCCACGGACACATCAGAGGCATGATGTCATATGGGTTATAGTGGATCGAATCACTAAGTCGGCACACTTTCTAGCGGTGCGGATGACCTTTACACTGGAGGAATTCTGCTGGTTATACAATTCATGAGATTGTTCTGCTACATGGAGTGCCAGTCTCTATCGTATCGGATAGGGATCCCAGATTTACGGCACACTTTTCGAAGAGTTTCCAAAAGGCCATGGGGACATAGTGTGATGAGCCACGACTTTCATCCTCAGACGGATGGTCGGTCGGAGAGGATATATTCAAACTTTAGAGAAATGCTACATACATGTGTCTTGGATGCAAGGGTAGTTGGGAGGAGCATTGCCATTTCTTGAGATTTCCTCTGTGAGTATCAGGAAGCAGTCTTCGGATGGCACCTATGAGGCCTGTGGGAGGCCATGTCGATCAACGATGCATTTGGGCCAGGAAATGGGAGAGCGTTCCATCACTTAGTTTGGATCGATTAGAGACACCTCACAGAAGGTGGATTTGATTCGAAAGTGTACCTTCGCATGGCTCGACCACAGTGGAAGAACTACAAACTGACGGCATCAACCTGCAAGTTCGAGGTGGGTGATCATGTCTTCTTAAAGGTAATGCCTAAGAGAGGAGTGGTCAGATTCAGTAAGTAGGGGAAGCTAGCGCCAAGGTATATTGGGCCCTTCGAGGTACTCGAGAGGGTGGGCACAGTTGCATATCGGTTGGCATTACCACCGAGTTTATCAGGTGTCCATGAGGTGTTCCATATCTCCATGCTCTGGAAGTATACTCCAGATCTAACTCATGTAGTGGATTGGGGAGAGATTACTGTTGACACTTATGGGACCTTCGAGGAGGGACCAGCGCGTATCTTGGATAGTCGGGATAAGGTTTTGCGATGCAAGACCGTGAGGCTAGTGAAAGTGTTGTGGCAACATCGAGGAGTGGAGGAGGCAACATGGGACGAGGAGGACGCTGATCTGACACCTATCCTTTCCTGTTGGCCAACGACGAAGGTGTGGTAGTGCAATATTTGGCATTAGAATATTACTGCATATGCCTATGTTTGTGTGTGCTAGTATGTGTGAATTTTGGGGATGAAATTCTATTAAGGGGGGAAGAATGTAAAACCCGGGAAAATTAGCAATTTTCAAGAAAAAATGGTAAAAGAATAATAATAATAATTATTGCGGAATGGATTCGAAGCTAGAAAATTCTAGATCTCGGATGTGGTAGTTGCGTCGATTAAATTTGTCTTCTGCAGAAATCTAGTGACTAGAAAAGTTCGTCAGTGCGAGATAGTCGAATATTTTTTACAATTTTAAGGTGATAAGTCGCCGAGTGACTCGGGGATGAGATTTTACAAAATCTGAAGTTAGAAATGACTTGAGCTAAGTTCATTAAAATGCTTGAACTAAAAATAAATTGTTCTTGGGAGTAGAAAGCAGGACCCGAATGAGGCAATATGAGCCATGTATCCAAATAATAGTAATAATATTAATAAGAATAAGAATAAAAAAAAAAGCGTCAAAGAGTGATATAGGAGAGAAATGGACGGGGATGGAGAACAGAAAGTGAGCGTGAAAGAGAGAGAGAGAAGAGAGGGGTAGAGAGAGAAACTTCTCTCTAAGATCTATGGAAATCGAACCGTAGGTTTTCGTCAGAGCAAAAGGCATAGTCGGTCCACGCATCGAGAGCTACGCGTGGGTACCAAAATCTTAGAGTTTCATCAAACTTCACGAGGTAGAGAATTTTCCTACTTAGGTTATTTCGAGCCTAAAGGCAATTTAATGGCTTAGGATTTACTTAGAAGTTGTGAGAGACCGTAAATTTCAGTCCCAATTTTGGGGCTGAGAATAGAATTTTAGAAATTTTAAAGACTATTTTGGGCGGTCTGGGTTGAATTTGAGCGTTTTCGAGACGATTCGGGTTGAATTTTAAGAAGCTTGTTTTTCGAAACGATGCAGGCAGGATTTCGGGACTATTTTGGGTAGTCTAGGACTAAGTTCGGGCTTGGTTTTAATCCCAGGACTAATGTCTTTGGGTTTTATGGTGTGTTTGGTACCGATAAGACCGGTGGCTTGAACCATGAGCGGACCAAGAGGTCTCCTGTTTTATATGGGTCCGAAATTTGGGCTATTTTGTGTGTTATTGTTGGAAAAATAAATAACATGATGTTGTGTGCAAAAATCATGTTAATAGATACTTGCTTGACGTATTAACATGGAAATTGTG
Organism: Tetrastigma voinierianum; assembly: GCA_016808115.1. NCBI lineage: Eukaryota > Viridiplantae > Streptophyta > Magnoliopsida > Vitales > Vitaceae > Tetrastigma > Tetrastigma voinierianum. The sequence continues at coordinate 124,974 of JAEQBH010005954.1, forward strand.
ATAAATGGAAATTATATGTAGAAAATATAATTATCCTAGATTTATAAATGTTGCATGTAGCTCTTATTATGCATGTGGCATGACATAGCATGAAATGTCATGATTTCATTTCATATGCATGAATCACATTGCGAGTCGAATTATTAGTGCATGGTGCGGTATTCACCATTCTTGGTGGCAGATGAGTGGTGGCTTCAGAGGAAATGGGACAATGTCCAAAAATCAAGACTCGCGGTTTTATAAAATAATAATAATAATAAATTTTGTGTGTTTGGGTGAAGCAAGATGGGGTAGATTCCCCCCTAGGGTGAAAGACCAAAATTTTATTCTTGGTTAGACATATGTATCCAGCGATGAACGTTCGCGAAAGTTTCGGAAACCTAAATTTTATTCTTGGTCAGACATATGTATCCAGCGATGAAAGTTCAAGAAAGTGTCAGAAGGTGTTGCAAAGCCTGTGATGAGACCCCGAAAATTTGCAACCCAAATAAACACACGGGATTTGATAAATTAAAATTGGAGGGTTGTCCAATGGTTTAACTCATTAGGTAAAACACCAATTACTGGTTTTTCACACTTGGTGTTGCAGGTGTGAGGGAGTCGATCGGGACTCGAGTTGTGGGCATGAGGAGTCTCATCTCATGAATGACACGGAACATTCCATATAGGATTACATTATTTATATGGAATATGGTTTGATGTTTTATGTACGCCATTTCATGTGCATTTAGGCGGGGAGTAGTCATTGTAGGAGAATTTTTCTACTGGGCATTGCTTACCTCGTTGTGGGACCCTTTTTGATTATGGGGAACATGCAGGGGAGACGGCTTTGGTCGTGATTGTGAAGAAAATTAGACATGTGGCCTTGACAATGCTAATATTGTAAGAGGCCATGATCGGACTACGATGAAGCTATAATTAAAGCGTTTATTTTCATATTTTAGATTTAAATGGGAATTAATGGGTCTCGGTAAAGGAATGTATATTAGGGATATGGACAGATGGACCCTCTGGGGTCAATACTACTTTTGTCGAGACCCTGGATGGGTTATGATTATATTGTTATATAGGTTGTATGTTGGGTGGCTCACAGAGACAAAGGAGACTGCGCGATTTTAAATATGGATCTAGATAAATGGGACACAATAGCCCAGTATCGGGTCACCCAAAATCAAAGGAATTCCCGCAGGTTGTCAACGGGACCCCGGTTAGGGTGTCACATTTCCACTTTTCTCCTTTTCCATAGAAATTTCTCCCGTTTAATCGATGTCATTTCCTTTCACCAAAAATTATCAACATCACGGGAAATTTCTCCCGAATATTGCGTCTATTTTCAAAAGAAAAAAAAATCCACATACTTGGAGTTAGGCGTATCAACAAAATTTCTCCTATTTGTGAAATGTGGATGAAATTTAAATTTAAAATTTTAGAAATTTTTGGAGATTTCTTCTGCAAAATCTTGAACTTCTAGAAAACATGAAATGATATCTTGCTATGATTTTTCATGATCTTTAAGTGTGACGCCCCATTTTCCGAGGGTCCATTGACTACCCGTCAACCTGCGGAAAATCTATACATCTCGTATCACGAGACGTATACCTGAGTAAAAATAGCCACATGGGGCCCATATATCCATACTCATAAAACACATATCTCAACTATATTTTCATAGTTTTCATGTTTGTTCTACAAAAAAAACTTTATACATATTTACAAAATATTTCCTTAAAGCCACATTTCGGCTTTCTTCTCAAAAACTACCTCTACTGAGCGCCGTCTCTCTGGATAGTCTCTGTACCTGAAAGGGGGTCCCACGACGGGGTGAGGCAAGTCAATTAGAAAATTCTCCTACAAGAGGTTACTCCGCTAAAATGCATATGCAATGGCATATATAAACAAACAATCATTCCATACAATTATATTTCTATATGAAATGTCTATATCATGCATGAGATCGACCCCTCATACTCACCACAGATTTGACCAGAGCTCCCTCCTGGAATGCCAAATGTGAAATAAAACCGGTCACACACCATGACTAAACCATTGGAAAACCCTCAGTTTATTTGTATCAAAACTGATTTTGTTCTTTTCTTTTATTTTGTGGGCCGCAGTTTAGGGTTGCAGTAGGGCCTTGTACGCCTTTTCAACATTTTTCACGAACTTACATCGTCGGGTTCATCTAAGTGAATAAAATGTGGGACTTTCACCCACACAGAGGATCACCCCAACTTGCTCCGCCTGAAACATGTAATTTATCATTTTGATCATTACAACCTCGTGAATCTCTACACCTTGGACTTTGTCATTTTCCAGAGTTCACGACCCACTCACCAACACAGTGAATAGACCTTACCTGCACCCACACCGACGGCCAGCGATGTGACCCCGTGCATATAGATTCGCGTGCCAATGCATTTTCGCATGTTACATGCATGAATGAGCACTACATGAAACATTTACAATCCATGAAAATTATATTCTCATATAATCTACCTCCATGCAAATCATGTTAATACATTAAATAGCATGCATCGACATCATATTTCCTGCTGCGTGTTATTGAAACAAGCCATAACACCTGTGAGTCCTGACTTGGGACCCTTGACAGGGTACCTCCGCATTTATAGCAAACATGAACCAATAGGTTCAAACATTCCCACACATCAACAAACCATAATACCTAAAACCTTCGGTTTCTAGTTCAATCCCTAACTCCCATAATCCGGAAACCAGTCATGAAATCCATACCCCTTAGTCCCAAGGCTTGGAACTAATTCACATGGCCTCTCTTGGCCTCCCTTAGCAATCCTACCATTATAAAGCCTTTGGGCTGCCTTGAGTAAACAAGTGGAGAAAATATCCTACCTCTTGGAGTTGACCACAAAAGCCGGGTCACGCGCGTTGTCCTCTCCGTATAGAACACTTTCCTTCTTGTCTCGAAGGAATCCGACGGTCGGATCGCCTACAAATCTAGAGAGAAGGAAGACGTTCTCTCTCTAAAATCTCTCCATGTTTGGCCACTGCATCTTCCTCTCCACGTTTTCCCTTCTTTGTTTTCTTTCCTTACTTTTGCTTTTCTTTTCTTTTATAACCCCCTGCTCTCGTCTTGGCCAGTTTTTCTCGCCATTTCTCATTTCTCTTTTCATTTCTACTTCCAATTTGGGAACATCTCATCCGCTCAATGGGAGGCAATTTCTCCTCGTTTCCTCGAGTCTCTTGTGGCTCTCCTTTTCCCATTAACTTTTTCTTTTATTTCTTAATGCCCCTTTATGACATCGCCTTATGCACATGGCGTCATATGGGCCATGGAATCCACTTCTCCCACGTGGCTTAATTGTAGTAGCATTCTTTTGATAAGTGTCGAGCCATGGTGCCAAGTGGCATCCTTAACTTGCCATGTATGTCATCAGGCACTTGCATCTCAACGTGAAATCCCGACCACCTCGGAATCCAACGAAATTCAGCGTGGTAGCTACTAAATTCGTGAGGCGAGTTGTGGAGGAGAAGTCGGATTTCGGTAAGTAGAGATCCCAGAAAATTTCGGATTTTCAGAAATTTCTATTTTACCCTTTATCCAAAATCTTGGATTTTATGGGGTATCACATTAAGGATCTTCTTCCTCTTGTTTCATTCCATTTATTATGTCTCTCGTAGTGTTTGATTGTTGTGTTGTTGATATGCTTTTCTGCCTTGTTGGTTCAGTTTGATTTGCTTATATAGTGATATTTTTCTTACGTAGTGTTCTCTGTCCTATAGGGGTTTTTCAAATAATCTCTATTTCACCTGGTTGCATAGAAAGTTGAGAGGAAGAAAATAATTAAAACGAGTTTTATTTTATTTTGTGATGTTTGTCTCTCAAAATATGGAAATCTCCTTAATTAACCCAAAGTAAGTTTGTTTGTTTGGCCACAGGAGGTTTTCATTTTCTTGGGTCTCAAATGAATCCTCTATTTAAAGGTTTGCTTTTTTTCTTTTTATTTTTTTCTTCTCATCAAATAAATAGCTTTAATTGGTTTTCACTTTCCAATATCTCATTTGATGAAACAAATAATCAAATTATTTGAAAGCTTTACAGGACTGATTTTAACCCCATCTAGAGGGTTGGTTTCCTTACTCATGGAGTTTTGGGCGGTAGGTTCACCACCAATATGGTTCAATGAGAGGTTTGTCTAGTCTTGTTCATCAATAAAATAATCTTATCTTGAGCCAAACCTTGAACTACCATAAACTTGTTCATTTAGGATGCTGCACATGGGATGTATATATGATATTCGGGATAAGGCTTAGGGCTGATAATGAGCTAATCAGCTTTCTTACATATTGTGAGTTCTACTTTTGAGTTTCTTGTTCAAGTTCAATACCACCCCGAACAAGCTGAGATCAAAATTATGTTATGACCTCAGTAACTTAGTCATGTAAGTTTGAGCAAATGAACTTGCAATGAAACGTTTCCTTAAAATTTCTTATTTGTATTAAAACCACCTTTTAAGTCAAAACTAGTGAAGAATGTGGGAAGAATTCATCGACAATTCATTCCATTTTCATCAAATATATGACATCTTCCCAACAAGCATGGACTTTAGCTACGAAATTTACTAGGTTTACTAAATAAGGTGGTTTCACTTTGGATGTCCTACCAGATTACAAACAACTAGAATTGAAATAGCAACAAAGCATAGATAGTCACTAGTTGAAACATTTGCATTGACGACTAGTAAAATTATGCTTTAGACACTTAAAACTCAGCTTGCAATTGCTTTACCTGAATACAAGGCTCCCATGAATAGTTAAATAAATAACATATCAAATTACATTGAATTTGGATTGGAATAGAAGAAAAACAAGATAAATAGAAATAGTGAAAGAAAAAAGGTTTAATTTCTTACTTCCATGAACTTAACATTCTCTAACATTCCCTAAGTCTTTGTGATAAAGGAAAGATACAAAGCATCTGACTCAGAGTCAAATCACCGGTGTCTCTTGGCATAAGTTTGTGATCCAATGACAACTAATGAATTGTGTATGCTACTAGTTCATCAAGGTGAAAATACTGATATTAATACTAGAAAATAAAGAAACCAATTTTTACTGCCATCCATGTAGTTCTTTTACAAGAGTGAGATTCTTCATCCCCGTGTGTTAAAATAATTTCGCCCAACCTTGGTTCAAGATTTAAGAATTCCTTGTTATTATTGTGAATTTGATTTCTTTTTTTTCTCAAATTTTGTAGTTTATTTTTTATTTTTTCTTTCCATCACTTCAAATTTTTATAAATGGAAATTTAAACTATTCATATGAACATCCAAAATATATATTTTCAATTAAAAAAGTAGTTTAATATCTCATAGGAAATAGAAAGGAATGGAATTCAAATGACTATACCCAGTGAAATGACATGTGGTTTAATATTCTCCAGTTCAATGCCCTAAAAGCATAGTTCTTAAGTCTCCTTATTCTCATGTAAATGATAGGATGTGGTATGTGAATGTACAATGGCTATTTGCCATATTATGGTATCGAATTTTAATTGGTTAATTTTGTTGATGCGAGATGTAGTGAGTTATAGAAACTGAGATTGAAGTAAGAAACCAACTTTTTTTTTCTTTTTTTTCTTTTTGCTTCTTGAATGCATCTAAATCACTTTAACATTATTTTCTTCTAAATGAATTGATGAAATATTGTCGGAATGATTGATAGGAGGTTGTAGAGAAAGAAACTGAAAATGTACAATGAGGATATTAGGAATGCTTTTGAAAGCTGAAGAAAGGAACCATAAGAGTCAGTTAACTCCCTTTAGGCCAAGCCCTTACTCCTTGGTGTGTACTGCTTCTGCAGCTCTCATAGTCTATATCTTAACCTTAAGGGATATCATACTCCATATCATAACCTTGACTATTCAGTGAATCTTAGGTTGTTAGTTGATCATGAATTTTGCTAGTATTATGCAATTAGAAATGTGGGTTTTGGACATGTTTCAGCACTCTAAACCTGGTATGCAAAGTTAGCAATATGAAGGCACCATTGATGAAGTTATAAATTAGAGTCCTGGTATGCAAAGTTAGTTGCAACACTTATTTATTTTTATTGGTTACTTCCTTTGAAAGATGGAATTTGCTAATGTAAATTATCATGAATGGAACTTTGCTGCACCTTAAGTGCTTTAGTGAATAGAAGATGAGACTTTTGGATAAGGATAAAGAATTTAATTTAAACATATCTTAAAAAGAAAAAAAAATCCAGCATATAAAAAGTTTCCCTATATCTATAGAGGAAGAGATAGTCCCTACTTGTAGGTGAGGCATCTGAGACCAAAATGTTGTTTGAGGAGCATTTAAAAGTTTAATTTTTTACTAATGCTTCTTATTTTCTTAGAGAACATGATATTGGGACCCTTGATTTTGTTTTTCATAGGTAGGGACACCCTTGCTTCTATAGGTGTTGTAGGTGCAGTAAACAGAGGAGGAAGGAAATCTATGTGTAAGTACATCTTCAAACTTTCTTCTAAGAGAATACCCATGAATATATTTAACATCTCTATCTTTAAGTGAACAAATTGTGCGTCTTATATCTTTTCGTGATCGCTTAGAGCATGTTCATATAAGAGATCAATTATTTGCGCTAACATGCTCTTACAATGAAAACTAAAACTTTTATATATATATATATATATATATATATATATATATATATATATATATATATATATATATATATATATATACTACTAGAAATATGAGAATTAGCAACGAAATTTTTTTGTCGCATAAAGTTCAATATTGTTGCAAAAGATCTTTTACGACAAAAATCATTTTGTTTCATCAACGTCGCCTTATCCTCGTCGCGAAAAGTTTTTACAACAAATAAAATATTTCCTCTCTAATGATTTTTAGAGACATAATTTTTTTGTTGTCTCCGATAATATTTTCCAACAAAAATATTTGTTGCTAAATGTTCAATACTTTGTTGCTAAACATAATCAATAATAAATTAAATTATTTATAAATTAAGCATATATCAACAAAAATTATTATTTTGTTGCAAAATAACACAAACAAAACTTTATTTTGTTAAAAATTTAAAATTAAAATAAAATAAATAATTATCTTTAAATGTATGAAATTTTATAACTGAATATCCATATGTATAATAATCAGATCCTAATGCATTAAAATATTTAGTTAATATATTTTAAGTTTGATATTTAATTTTAAATTTTAAAATCTAACTAAACAGTTAAAAAAAATTAAGATGCTTTAATTTTATTATATAACTAATAATAACATCTAAATGAATAAACTAATAATTTTCATATAATTGATAACATTTCATCAAACACCAAAGAACTTTATTATATTCATTTCATCAAAATATGCATCTAGAATATTGAAATTAAGTATCATATATATATATATATATATATATATATATATCAAAAGGAGATAATGTTTCAAAAGAAAAAAACTAAAATCAAGTGCTTATTGGAAAAATCCCAATATCCAGAAGTGTGATATAGAATCTAAGATATTTGGTGTTAGATTATGTTAACTCTTGATGGGCTCCTATGTTGATCTAAATTCATTCTCCACATCAATATCTTAATATATTGTTGTATATATAGATCACAATGGAGATGAGGGTAATCGAGGTCCATGACCTAACCCTTTGATACATCCAAATCTCGAGCCTAATTGAAAATTGAAATTATATATACATATCAAAAGGAGATAATTCAAAGAAAGAAAAAAATCAAATTGCTTTTTGAGGAGAAATCCAACCATCCATGAGTGTGACATAATCTAGATTGTTGGTGTTGGACTCGTTCTTTGATGAGCTCCATGTTGATCTAAATTCATTCCACACTTCAATATCTTGATGTATCGTCATATATATAGATCACAATGAAGATGAGAGTGGTCGAGGGCCATGAGCTAACCCCTTGATATATCCAAATCTCGAGCCTAATTAGCAATTGAGCACATATATCAATCTCCACCATATTTCAGCATCTTAAATGTCGATTGCCTTTATAACTCTAACATTCTTTCCTACAAAAAGAAAGAAAACTTCAATAATAGAAAACACAACCAACAAGATAAACAAAGTTTCTAAAATTCTGAAATCTGTTAAAATAAACTCAACTTCAAAATAAAAATTTATGACATGATTTGAATATATTGACATAGAAACAAAACAAATAAAAAACAAATATAGAAAACTTAAATATTACAATTAATTTTATTTATCATAAATTATATATTTAATAAAATATGATTAGCAATGGCATGATTATTAATCTATAACATCACATTAAAAAAAAATAATAATAGATCTCTAGTGAAAATATTTTGGTCTAATAAAAATATAAGGGAATCGAAATCAAATAAAAGTGAACAAAGTCTATGGTTACAGCTAGGAAAAAAAATATTCTTTTGACCTATATAAGGTGTAGTGTTGCCTTATTTTTCTCCTATAAATTTTGAGAATCCCACTTGGATTTTTGCTTGTGTAATTGCATATTTTTGCTTATGTGTGCATTGTTTTTATATCTTTCTATTATGTCTATATAGGTAAATTTACCTTCAATCACCAAGCAGTAATTTGTAATCTACTATTAGCTATTAGTTACTAGCACTAACTTCTCCATTCACAGTCTTGACTATCAAATTTCTGGAATTATCATTATCATTAAACCAACCGAGGCATAATGTGAAGAAAGTAATTGTTTATAATTATATAGTTAAACTATTAAGTTAAAATAATTGATCATCTATTTAAATGGAAAATATAAATGACAAAATATTTTATAAGGAAACTTACACAGAAATCTCCATAACTTGGTTTACCTAACCATATTGAGATGTCCAACACATTAAAAAGTTATATATGACTTTATACTAGTTCAATGTGTTATGCCTAGAAAACAACATACAGAACGAGTAAAAATACAAATTAATAAAATTCTATATAACAATAACCTATTAATAATCTCTTTCATACATGTGCATCCATGGTCCTAATAAAAATATCTTATTTAGGTTAAATAATCAAAATTTTATTTGATATTTTCTAGTAATCTAAAACACATCATTTCTTATATTATATTATAATCTATGTTTTGTTATATTATGGTCTCCCAATCTATATATATATATATATATATATATATATATATATATATATATATATATATATATATATATATATAACTTTTTTGTACTTAGCACCGTTTTTCAATTATAATAATAAAAAATTAATAAAATCCCTGATATTTAGAAACTAGTAAAGCTTAATAAATATTTTCTATATAAGACAATAAATATGAATACATACTATGCATATGAATATAAACATATTATCACTATGATTGACATTTTCTAAATTTTAATTATGTATTTCTAATTCACAAGTTTATCTCAATTGGTTAAAGCTTTCAACGCTTAAAAGATCGGACATGGAAAAGGGAGAGGTTCGAATCTCAATGGAGATAGTTTAATACATTAAATTAAAAAAGTTATTAGCTTTAAAAAAATGTATTTCCATATTCATTTAAACAAATAAAGTATTATTATCAATCAACTAATTCAATATACAAAATAAAAAGGGAAAATACATTTAGAGATTGTGAGTCTGATTTAAAACAGAAGAATATAGGTTCAAACCTCTACTTCCCTTCACTTCATAAGCCAAGTTATCAAGTATATGATTGAAAATAGAAAGAAAGTGGGGTTCAAACCTCTACTTTACCCGATATGAGAAATATGTTCTAAATAATCATTTAATAGTTTAACAAAAAATGCTTAATAAATAAAAATAAAGTTCAAAGTTCAAAGAACTAATTAATTTTGATGGTTACTGTCTATGAAATTATTAAGATAATAGAATTTTGAATCAGGAATGAAAATTCATAATAAAACATTTAAAATTAAGCAATACCTAACACTTGAAGATACCTTATGTAATATTTAGAAACTTTTATAAGAAAAGAAATTTCCAATTTTTTTGCTTATTTCCTTTTTTTATTCTATCTTTCTAACTCTTGTATCCAAATCAAAATTCAATGTTGGCTACAAACGTACTGGCCTCAAAAAAAAAATTTTGTTATTATTATTACATTTTTACATCCAATTTATACAAAACAATATATATATATATATATATATATATATATATATATATATATATATAAACAAAAATTATTGAAAAAAATTACTCTCCCTCATTTGCTTTGCCATTTAGGTAAGTGTTTTGAACATTTCAAAAGACCAAAATAATAAATTAAAAGAAACATAACAAGAATTTGAATGGGTTCATGGAGTAAAAAGAAAAAAAGATGTAATAAAAATATAAAATATTTTTTTTATTAACTAAAAATACAGAAAAAGAACATAAATTCTCCAAAAAAAACCCTAACATTATCTTATTCTTATGAAATGAGAGAAAGAGAAATAGAAGATTTATAAAGAAGAAAAATAAGGAAAAATAGGAAGCAAGAAAAAAAAAACAAACCTTTTCGAGTCTGTAAAGCCTTCCAATGTGTTGTAAGACTAACAAAATCTCATGAAAGACTTTGAAAGGTGTAAGGAAAAGGTGATAAGGAAACCAAAAAGTTTTGGTGGGAAACGTACAGAGTTTTGGAGGGAACTCAATAACCTGTGGACATAATGAGAGTTATTATACATCAAATCAAAAACTAATAATAATAATAATATATATATTTTAATTTGTAGAGTCTCAAGGTTGAGAAGTGACCGCTTAGGTGCATGATGAGCTTTATAATATTTTATTTTATATTTGTTATGACTTGTATAATTAAGAATTTAAGACCTATTGTTGTAAGTTTTGAAGGCTACATATTTGATTATCTTGAAATCAATTTACTTAAAATTGACATGTCTCGTTTGAGACTTTTTCTTTTAGATAAAAAAACTATTTTGAAAAAAAAAGTGGATTAGCTTTGGGGGAAAATAATTGAATATTTAATATCTTTAAAATTGTTATTCTACTTAAGTTTGGATTCATTTCAGATTTTATTTGATAATTTATATTATTATCTTTTTGAAATATATTTCACTAAAAATATCAAAAGTACATTTAGGAGTAAAATTTATAAAAATCATATTTCATTTTTTAAAAATTTCTAACTAAATAAAGATAGCATGGATATATTATTAAAGATATAATTTTATACTGAATATATGACCTCTATTTTATTATGTTTAATTTATTCATTGTTTCTAGTTATTATTTTAATTATATAAACTTTTATTTATATTAATATTTATTTTATCTTTTGTATATATTCCATATATGGGATAATAGACATGGTTGATAATCAGTACACATATATTTTGGGTATATGTCGATAATTTTGTGATTTTGGGCAATATATCAATAATTCTGGATATTTTCAAGATATATCCAATTTTTCGAATCTTCCTTATTGTTTTGGTATTTTTTCTCTAATTTTTTTGGTATTTTCAGCCTTTTCTTATTATTTTTTACTATTTTTTAAAAAAATTTCAACCACCTTCCTTATTTTTTTGGTATTTTTCAACTAACGTCCTTATTAGTTTTCATCTAATTATTTTTAATTTTTCAATCACTTACCTTATTTTTTTTATATTTTTCCTATGAACTTTTTATATTTTACTTCAAAGTGATTGGTCTGAATATGTGATAAATATTAGTTTTGTGAGACCCCGGAAAAATCCATGTTTTCTAAGGAAGGATAAAATGGTAATTTCGGTTGAAAATCGAATTTTTAGATCTCACGATGACAAAGCGGACTTCAGATTGGAATCGTCTCACAAAATCTAGCTACCATGTCAAATTTCATCGAATTCAGAGACAGTCGAAATTTCACGTTTTTCGATCACGTGAAGGAGTGCGGGGCCTTGGCGCTATGAGTGGCCGAGAGGCTGCGTGTCAAGAGTATGGAGAGTCAAACATTGAGGGCTCAAGTGGGGCTCACATGTGACAAGTGGCGTCACGTCTTGTTGAGTGGGAATCCAGATTAGATGGATAAGTGGATAGGGTAATCTGGGTGTCCGATGAGAAATGGACACGTGGCGATGAAGGGACCAGTCATATGTGACCCAGTCTTCGCTTTGGTTTGGGAGGAAGGAAGAAAGAGAGGCAAGCGGAGAGAGATAGAAGAGAGGGTTTTAGGAGAGGCTCGCCTGCCAAGTTTCAATGATCGGGCCGTGACTCAGGCGAGGCGACGAAGTTGCTCGTAGCGGGGGTGCAGCGTGGGTACAGTTTTGGGGGTTTTGAAAAACTCAGGAAAGGTAGGGAGTTTTCTCTGTTGCTTTGCTTTTGTTTAAGGGCGCCTTAATGGATGAGAGATTTGTTGAGGCACGGATGGCCAGGTAGGTTTCGGTTCCAAAGATTTGGGCCAGAAATTGAATAAATCCTGAGTGGGTTTGGACCGATCCACGGACTATTTTATTAATGATTTGGCAATGATGTTGTGTTATTGCCATGAGAAAATAACTCCCATCGCGATCGTGAATTTTGTGGGCGGTTCAGAGATGAGCGATGGATTGTGCCTTAGCCCGCTGAGCTAATCTTATGTTATTGTCATAAATTGAATAACATGTTTTATGCAGATTAATTTTGTTAATATATGCATGAGTGATATATTAGCATGTTGGAAAATGTTGTTGTGTCATTGCATTGCACTTAGGTGGGAGTAACCCAGTAGGGAGATTCCTTCTCTTGGGCATTGCTCACCCCGTCGTGGGATTTTTTTTTAGATGCAGACGCATTTGGGGATGGGACCTTGTCAAGGGCCTTAAGCCTTGAAAAATATTGAAAGCAGGCCTTCTTGTATTTTTGTAGAAATTATGGGCAAGAGACCCAGTTTTGTATAAATTGTAATTAAACACAATTGTAAATAAAATAATTTTTGTATAAAATATATAATTGTGTTATATGGATGTGCGGGCATTATTGAGCCATTTTGCACATGTACGTTGATGAATACACATTTGAGTGATAATTATAAGAGAATCGAACACATTTAAACCACAATGTACTCATTTGGCATAAGAACAGGTACTTAATCTCTTCTGTGTTTCGGACTTGTACGGAGTCTTTTAGGTTTAAACGTAAGTGCACAAGGATGTAAGCCAGGAAGCTAATATGAAGCAATGTAGATGTGGGTGAGCAATTGGCTAGTCCTCGGGAACCCAGAAGCAAAGAAGGAGAAAGCAGGACAAGTCTACCGGTAGGACTTAAAAATCCTAGGTAGAACTGTTGAAAAAGCTGGAGTGGACAAGTCCTCCCAGAGTGGGACTTAAAGTCCTGCAGGTAGCACTTATTTGGAAAAGTGGCGTGAGCAACTCCTGGGTGGGACTTAAAGTCCCTAGGTGGGACAGTGAAGCTTGTCGGGGAATTGTCGAGAATTCACTCCATGCGCGAGGCATCGCTCTCGGAGGCGACAAAATGGGAGGATCACTTTGGAAGGGACTATAAAAGGAGAGGATACAAGTATTTTAGGCATCTTCTTTTTCTCGAGGAAGTTTTTTGGCCTTCTTTTTAGTTCTTCAATTCTAGGGTTTTAAGTAATAATAGTTTTTCTCCGTCTTCTCGAGGTGGTACTTTGTAGATCCAGTTGGATTTCCTTTCTTTTAGAAGTTTCGGTTAGAGAGTTTGCGATCTTCGGCCTGAATATTTGTTCTACTTTAAATCTTCGTATTATATATTCCTCATTCTCAGTTTTACAAGTTAACTTTGATTTCTTCAAGATCCTGTTTTTATGATTAATTGTTCTTCAACTTTAATCATTCATATAAATTTTATGGAGTTCTAAACCCTACTGCTGGGATCATACGGGAAACTCACCAGATCGAGTAAAATCCCTCAATTCCTCTTATTGATTTTAAGCAGTTGTGTAATATTGATCACTTGTGTAGAAAGGTTTTAAACCATTAGTTGGGCAAATTCTTACGACAGCGTGTTAGCGAGATATTTTCGGTACGTTGTGCTTGATCATAATGCCAACTAAGAGGTTCGTTTTATTGAGAACCCAGTGTTTAGTATTTCTTGATCATCTTTATTTTCCAAAAAGGCATTCAAGATAAATCCTCCATCGGCGGTAGTTTCTCAATGGTTCCTAGATGAGTTTATAAAATAAGAGGTGGGACTTACACAGTCAAGTGAGTGGAACCCTAAAAATCCCAACTTAATTGTCTTTCTATTTTAAAACATTCAAACCCGATCAACCATTCCAATCCAAACTGACACAACATTACAGTTTCTTTAAACCATACTTTTAGTGGAGAATAGCTCTGTTGATCAACGAATCAGAGACCACTCCCTGTGGAGATGACACCTTGTGGATTCCCACGGTATTACAATGCTAGACGACTATAATTCCCTACGCTTAGGAATAGAATTAGGCATACTAATCGGGGCCGAAGCATTTTGGCGCTTGCGGGTGGCGACTAACCAGGATTGATACGAAGAGGCTAGAGGTAATTTGCAATTGCATTACACACCGTCGATGTTCTCCATTTTCTTTTTATTTTGTTTTGTTTGTTGAAATCTCGATGAGTGTTCTTGGGCCAGTAAGTATAGTGCATGTCAATGCAGGCTCATAGCGAGGAAACAGGTGAGTCGAAGTTGTATCCTAGAGACCGAAACCCATTTATAAGCCCGAGTGTCTCGAAGATAACATTACCTCCAATGGATAATCGAGAATCGGCAAGGACTCTATGAGCCTCCCACGACATGAGGGCAATGCTACGCTCCCAATAAACCCGATCTTTAGGAGGAGAAATGGTAACCTTCGGCCAAAATCAATATAGAGTTCCTCCTGGCTCCTTTGCCCGATGTAGAAAGAGACGCCCTTGAGAAGTGCACCTTCTCGGAGGATGCCACAAATTCTTGTATTCGCCTTCTGATGAGGCCAACCAATTCTGATAGTCGGAGTGATCCGTCTTCTACAATTTACCAGGGTTCGAATGAGAATCCTTACTCATTCATGAGGATTTTGAGGATGTCTGCGGTGCATTCCTCATAGGTTCCCCTCTCCACATTGTCTGTTTGGTCTTATTTCCTTTTGCTAAAGGGGAGAAAGCCAAAATCTGGTTGCATTCCTTGCACCTAATTCGTCTTTCATTGGGGAAAACATACGGAATGAATTCCTCAATAAGTTTTTCCCTCCTGCACGTACTAATGCCCTCATGCGAGCAATTCAGAACTTTTCTGAAAAGTCAGGTGAACCCTTTGCTACGGTATGGGAAAGATATAAGGATCTCCTCCATGCTATCCCTCGTATTGGGTTGGATGTTGGACAAATTTGTGCATACTTTCATCAAGGATTATCTCTAGGTAATAAGCAGTACATCAAATGATGTGTGCGGGAGAATTTTATGAAAGAGTGCCGGGGGAGAGCCTTGAATTGACTTTTTGACACTATAGCGAGAGCGCTGAGCTTGGGAGACAAAACACTTCTTTAGACCTTTGCTAAGTGCATAGCCTTTTCTTTGGTGGTGGAATCCACCACCTAAGAGAGAATGATGAGTTGCAGGCTAGTGCCAGGATTTAATGAGGAAATTAGAGGCCGTAGAGATGAAGAGAGTGAATGAGGTAACAGAAGTGTACCTCGATTACCCTCGGTCAACGAGGACACAGAAGTAGAGGAGCCATGTATTGCTTATGATGACCCTACACACTCGACCATTAACTGCCCAAATCTTCCTCAAGTTAAAGGGAGCCATTCCAAATTGAACAAGCGGCGCCCTTAACTGCAAAGGCAACCAACTCCCCATACTCTGAAACTACAATCTGGTTGGGAATTAAACATCCTAATTTTAAATTTGGAGAAATGAGGAGGACCACCTAACTGCCAATTAATAAGGCCATCTTATCCAAACCAAGGTTTTCCAAATTCCATTCCTCCATTTGAGTCAAGGCCCCCGAGGATTTCAAGGAAATTCCAATCAAAGATGTAAATCCATAGGAACCAAGGGGTCAGAAACTCACGGCCTTACGACCTGCATAAGAGAAGTGCGGAGGACATAGTCACTGCCACAGTTCGTACAAACCCGGTAGACTCTGAAACCACAGAATTCAGTACTCTGAATGATGTGAGATCCCCCGGATAACTTGAGTTAACCTCATCTATAGGTAACCTTGACAAAGAAGGAAACTTCCATCACAAGCCCATCCAAAACCCACGAAGATTAGCAGTGTGGGAGTTTAGGTTCCGGTGAGGGTACCTTTGAGCATTGTAAAGCGGTCACTACCCTTCGGTGGTAAGGTAGTCGACAAAACTATTCCCAACGGAACCATGCAAGAGTCTCATAATTGAATTAGTTAGAGAGGATGAAAAATCAGACACACCTCATGTCCTAATACAAATGACAAGATAAGCAACGAGGAGGAAGAGCCAAGTCTAACCATATCCCTCCGACTCCATACCCTCATAGGCTAAGAGCACGAAAGAAAGTGAATAACCATCTTTGAAATTTATGAGTTGTTCAAGCGAGTGAAACTGAACATTCCCTTGTTAGATGCCGTTAAGCAAATCCCATCATATGCTAAATTTCTGAGGATTTGTGCACGAGTAAAAGGAAACTAGGTGTCGACAAAGAAGGAGCGTTCCATGGCCCGAACAATCTCGTCCCTATTGAACAACGCTGAAATACAAAGACCGGGTAGTCCTACTATTTCTATAGTGATTTGGAAATTCGAGTTGGGGCATGCTTTAGTGGACTTAGGGGCAAGTGTCACAATTTGCCTTACTCGGTATATGTGGACCTAGGGTTAGGAGAATTAGAGCCAGCTTGATATCACCCTCGATTGGTGGCCAAGTAGTGTGAAATTCCTAGAATATTCAAGAGGATATCTTGGTCAGTGGACAAATTTTACTTCCCTGTCGATTTTGTGGTGCTTGACACTCAACCGGTAGTGAACCAAGGAACTCAGTTCCCAGTAATTCTTGGTCGACCATTCTTGGCAACTGCTAATGCCATCATACATTGTAGGGGAGGCCTAATGACACTTTCATTTGGGAACATGACTGTTAATCTGAATATTTTCAATGTACTCAAAGGAATGGGAGACGAAGAAGATATTGGTGAAATTAACATGGTTGACTCCGTGGTACAAAAATACCTGGATAATGTCTCACATGATGATCCTCTTAAGTCATGTCGTCAGCTTGGGTGGGATGAGAAGTGACCACTTTGAGTCAAATTTCTCCACTCTATAATTGAGCATAAAGATGTATTTGAAGTTAATAGGTGGGTACTAAAATTTGAACCTTTGCCGCCAAATGAGGATAAGAACATTACTTCGGAGGAGAAACCACCTAAGCTAGACTAAAACCTTTACCAACACATCTTAAATATGCATTCTTAGGGAAGCAGGTTACTTTTTCCGATGTTAATCATATCTTCTTCCTTAGACGTGACTCGAGAAACTCAACTTTGGAAATATTGAAAACACATGACGCTTTGGAGTTGGACAATTCACGAGATATTAAGGAATTGCTTTATGATTTGCACACATAGAATTCACTTGAAGAGGATGTTGTTAAACCTTCTAGGCAACCACGAGAGGCAGATTGAACTGACTAATGAAGAAGTGGTGAAAAGGAAGTGTTAAAACTCTTGGATGTCGGGGTTATTTACCACTGACGCGGACCGTGGGTTAGTCCAACACAATTAGTTCTAAGAAGTCGGGTCACGGTAGTTGCCAATGAAAATAATGAGCTTATTCTACCGTGTCACCGGGATGGAGGGTGTGCATAGGCTATAGGAAACTTAATGCGCAGTCTTGGAAGACCATTTCCTCTTTCCATTTGTGGATCGGATCGTAGAGCGGGTTGCGGGGCATGAATTTTATTGTTTCTTGATGGGTACTGGGGTACGTCAGATTGAGATAACTTTAGAAGATCAAGAAAAACTACATTTACTTGCCCTTTGATGCTGTCGCCTTTAGGAAAATGCCTTTTGAATTTGTGCAATGCACCGGAACTTTTCATGATTGTATGATGGGTATTTTCGGTGACATGATAGAAATCATATTGGAGATTTTCATGGATGATTTCTGGTTTGGTGACTCATTTGAAATTTGTTTAAGAACCTACGTAAAGGTTTTGGAGAGGTGTCGAGAAAAATCTTGTGTTAAATTGGGAGAAATGTCAACTTCATGGTAACCTGAGGAATTGTTACTAGGCCACATTGTATCAAAATTAGGTCGAGGATTGGTAAGTGAGATTGAATTGATTTCCAACCCTCCCTACTCTAAAGTGTGTTAGAGACATAAGGTCATTCTGAGCCCATCTTGGTTTTATCGAAGGTTTATAAAAGATTTTAGTCTTATGGCAGGCCCTTATGTACTTTACTTGCTAAAGTATCCCTTTCACACAGTGCAGCTTGTTACCTTTGCTTTTGCTAAACTCAACCATGCCAATATCACCACCCCGATCATCGCGGTCTCCTAATTGGGACCTCCCATTTGAGATCATGCGTCTTGCGATTATGCCATAGGAAATTTGTGTTAGGACGGAGGGAGGGACAAAAGACTTTGTCATTTACTATCTACTAGTAAGACACTAGACTCGGCGGACGGCTATCTGACCACGAAAAAGAGTTTCTGCGGAGTTGTCTTTGCTTTCTGAAAATTAGGTCATATATTGTTGGCTCCCCTGTGACCATCTTTACAGATCATGCAGCTTTGAAATACTTGCTCTCTAAGCAGGATATGAAACCAAGGTTGACTAGGTGGATTTTACTCTGTCAAGAATTCAACTTGACCATCAAAGATAAAAAGGGGGTTGAGAGCATTGGTCGCGAGGACTACCTATCTCCCGATTAGTTCAGTCAGGCTCCCATGGCATACCACGTAGGTGATAGCTTTCACGATGAGGCAACTTTAGCTCTTGTACATTACGGTAGTGCTATAACATAGTGAATTACCTAGTCTTGGCCAAATTCTAGCTGATGATTTCTCATGAAAAAGAAATTTTTGAAGGATATTAAAAATCTGTTTTGATGATCCATATCTATTTAAATCTTGTCGGATCAAATAATGAGAAGATGTGTACGAATGATGACGGTCGGATCCCAACTTTTTGTCCACGAGCTTACGGGAGGACATTTCTCACTTAGAAAAAGCAGAGACAAGATTTTGCAAGAATTTGGGTTTTATTAGCCAGCTCATTTAAAGATTGTTTTGATTTAGCTTGATGTGCTCCATGCCGGCAATTAGGAGGGAATTCGTAAAAGAAACATGATGCCTCTTACTGATTAGATCATTGAAATCTTTGATTGTTGGGGTATTGACTCATGGGGCCTTTTCCCCCTTCTTGTGGCTATCTACACGTTTGTTATGCATTGACTATGTATCTAAGTGGGTTGAAATGAGTTCAACGAGTGATGACCATAAGGTTGTTTTGGAAATTTATAAGGAACATATTTTTTCGTTTTGGAACGCCTCGGGCGATTATTAGTGATGGTGGACTCAGCTTTGCAATCGATCTTTTGAAAATGCTAAAAAATATGGAGTCACCCGCGTAAAGTATCTCTGACACCACCCACGGACCCGATGGTGTTTGACTAGCTTGATAGGAGATAAAACACATTTTAAGAAAGGCGGTTGCCCCGAATCGAAAGATTGGTCACTCGGAGTCTTACCGATGCTCTTTATGGAGCTATCTGCGTCTTTGCTTTTAAAGCGTCCTTGAGTGCACGTGTCTCCATAAATTTAGTTTATGGCAAGGCTTGCCATTTGCGATAGAGATGGAACCATAGGGCTTATTGGGCTATTCGAGACTTTTAACTCTGATCTAACTCAAGGAGTGGCGGCGTTTGTGCGGGTTAAATGAACTTGAAGAGTTGCGGAGGAGTCGTATGAAAGCTCTAGAATTCCTGAGGAGCCGCTCGAGAATCATTCCACGAGCAAATCCATTGCCGGAAATCTTTTAGACAAATCGAAAATGCTTACATGGAGTTCAGTTACATCTATTTCTGCAAACTCGGCTCGATGGGTAGCCCTTTCATTGTTGGAGTGGTCTATCCATATGGGCGGTGGAAATTGAAAATCGGACTATGGACACTTTCGTAGCCAATTGAATGGCCAACGCCTCAAGCCAGTTCAGCCAGACATTCAATCCTCGAGAGCACGGAGTGAAGATTTGGTAGACGGCTCTGCAAAACTCTCCTTCAAGTAACATCACTCAAATTGTTGTAAAAATAGTTTTGCTTTTATTTTTATTCTTTTGCTTTTTTGTTTTTATTATTTTTACTTCATTTGCGTTATTTCCTTTTCTTTTTCCATCACATATAAAAAAAAATTAGGATAAAATTAAGGGGCTCTTGTTTTAAATAGTCCTCAATCTTGTTATTAGAGGGTACACCTTAGTTCAATGCATTGGGGACAATGCTTGTCTGTTAATGAGGTAGGTGTACACTGGTTGAATGTAACTATGCGCTCGTTATATGTTCAGTGGGTCAAATTTTTCAAAATTTGCCTTTTTAGAATATTATGTTTTACCTACACTGTACATACCCACTTGATCTCATATACTCTCCACATCATCTTAACGCATGTGCATCTTAACAAGCACACACAACGAGCCTCATATTCTTCTGTGAACTGTTTCCCCTTGCATTCTACCTGTTTTACTTCTCACCCATACCACAGACTTATGGCCAAAATTTCCCCAATCTTGCCTATGATTGTTTCCCATTGTGCATCATTTTAGTTGGTCATGTTAATCTCATGCATTATAGTCTTTCACGGAACACCTTGCATAAGTGGAAATGATTAGAAGGCCATCATTTGTGCACATGCAGGTGGTTGTAGTGTCTCAACCCTTGCCATTTTGATCTTTAAGTTGTCAAGTTGATTCGAACCTTAGGAATCCAGATTCATGGAACAGCAGTGATTTTCATGGAGAGTTTGAAGACATCCCAAGAATGAATCACAGTGCTAAGACTACAAATGCAGTTAGTTGTGGAATTTGAACAAGAGAAAGTAAACATGCAGAAAAACCTGGATGAAGAGCGGTTGAACGAGGTCGAGATGGATAAGCGGCACCACCATTCAAAAGTGAAAAAGCTATATATATATATATTCATTATATATATATTCAAAAAAAAAAAAAAAAAAAAAGAAAAATCGATTTGGAGGCTGAGTCCTACAGGTAGGACCAATGGCAGGCGTGGCTAAGTCTAGGTAGAACTTAAAGTCTACGGTAGGATCGACCGAAAAGTGGGCGAGAAGGGTCTTTGTAACCCCCGAATGGGTTGCCTCTTCATTTCCATTTGATTTATATTAGTCCACGAGTTGTGCCCCAGCTCTTGTTCCTCTTACAAGCACGACCGAGCCCGATTTCTACGCCAGGGTTCTGGGTCAAGTTCAGTTGATTACTTGCGGTCGGTATTCGCGCAGGTGGCTTTACCATTCTCCACTAGCATTGTTGCTCTTCTCGGGTTAGATATGGACTTCTTTGGATGGATTTTGTTCTTAGCTGATTCTGCGATTGTTGGTTGAAGTGTCTTTGTCGAATGGGCGAGGGCGCTACGATGCACCTGGGGCCAGCCCGGTGTTGCTTTCGAGAGACGAGTCTTGGGATGTAGTTGTTATTTACACGGGCCATCACGGGCCGTCATTGCTATCATTTCCATCTCCATGGCGCGTTCGAAGAATACGGGGGAAAGGGAAGGCATCGAGTTCTTCTGTGAACGAGCGGTGAAGAAGAAAGCGATGCCACCCGGCCGGTGAGAAAAGGAAAATAGGCTATATCCTCTTCGAGAGAGGTAGGGGATTTATCACGGAGATGTCGATGAAGAGATGGGGCTATGTTCTTAGAACTCAGGGTGAGCACGAAATGGGTTGATTAATGGAAAATGAGGTTTCGATTGTGAGAGGGGCGCTAACTGAAACATTTTTATATACTCACCCCATCAGGGTAATTATACAGGAGCAAAATATGCACTTTGTGCATTCAGGAGATAGAGGGTACTTGCCTTCAATAGTTCGTGAATTCTATTCTAATTTGAAGGAAGATCGCCGGTCGACTCAGGTCGAAACCCCGTTGATGGGAGCGCTCGTGTCACTCCCGACTCGATAGCACATGCCTGAGATTATGTTCGTCTCCGACGCTGTCACCTACTCTTTATCCACTGTGTACACATTAGCTCGATGCCCAACTTTTCACTCGAGGCTATGTGCACCCATCCCGTACCTAAGGAATGGATTTATGAGACAAGAATTTATTCCCCGAAAGTTAAAGCCCGAATACGCCCGATGAACAAGATCATCCACAATCGTAGCCTGGGCCGAATGGTCAGGAAAAGCTTCCCCAAGAAATGTATCTGGCCATGGTACGAGGTTATGACTCGGAAAGCTTATTGATTATGCACTCAGTCATTCGCGCGCCGAAGGAGAGAGTTTTGGCGCATTCGTTCAAACTCGGAAAGTATCTGGGCTCCTCACTGCGGACTAGCATCAGAAGAAGCAGGATGAGGGGAATGTGGGGCTAAAGAAAAGAGAGTGATACTCCTACAGGAGCAGATCACGACTAAGACCTCGCGAAGAGCCGGCAAATTCTACTAGGCCACACCCAAGTGCCTCCAAATTCTCCTTCGGGACCACTTCTTCCACAGCCCAAAGACCTATGAGCACATCGCCTTTCAAGAGGATGAGCCATTGATCAAGGTGGTTCAAGGTATCCGGGAAGGTAAGCACTGACCGACGCCTTGCCAGTTTCTGAGCCACATCTTTCCATGGTGAGCCGATAATGATGCTACCCTGATTGTAGGAGAGTCGAAGAGTTAGACGACTGCGTGGACGAGGACGCATTCTCCTCTGATGAGGATGAGGATGACACGCATGCCAGCCGCACCAGTCGTACTAGGGTGGTGCTGGCACCTGCAAGAGACCTTAGCCATGTCATGCCAACACCCGCTTTGATTTTTCCCTTTCTTTCATTAAACTGGTCATTACAAACTCGTTAAGACTCTTTGATCTGACTTGTGTTTTCCTCTGCCTTTAGACTCTATGCATGATGGTTACATGTTTTATGCTATATGATCGCGGTACTTAATTTTGATCATTACAGCTTCATTGCAAGCATGACTATCTTGCACTTAAACTACGCCTTTCTAATCGAATAACCAATTTTGTGTTTGCATGTTATAATACTCATTGTGTAAGAATGTGGTCATAATCGAGTCATACCGGGTAGCGTACTCAACTGGTGAAATGCTTTTATTCCATAAGTGTTGTTTTGAGATTTTGCAAAGCTATATTATACCGAGCGCCTGATTTAGGTTCATACCCAGCTGGTAGTTTCATCTTCCTAAATCTTGCCAGTGGACTACAAGACGCAGGTCGTGTGCGTGATGAATACACATTTGAGTGATAATTATAAGAGAATCGAACACATTTAAACCACAAATGCACTCACATTCGCATAAGAACAGTAATTTCTAATCTCTTCAGAGCTTACACTGCGGCAGGTCTTTAGGTTTAAAACGAAGTGCACAAGGATGTAAGCTCGAAGCTAATATGAAGCAATGTAGATGTGGGTGAGCAATTGACGGTCTCGAACCCAAATGGGCAAGGAAAGCACGGAGGATTGCAGTCCTAATGCAGATCAAAGTCCCACCAGAGAACTCACGAAAACCGGCAGCTGGACAAGTCCTAATCCAGAGACTTGAAACCTACCTAGGACTTGATGAAGCTATGGAATTGGTCCAAGAATTCACTCCATACGCGAGGGCACTCTCTAAGCAAACAAAATGGGAGGATCACTTGAAGGACTATAAAAGGAGAGGATACAATATTTGTGCATCTTCTTTTTCTCGAGGTTTTTCGCCTTCTTAGCCTTCAATTCTGTGGTTTTAAGTAATAATAGTTTTTCTCCATCTTCTCTCGAGTGGTACTCATCCAGATTTCGCATTTCCTTTCTTGTGGTTTGACAGAGAGTTTGCAATCTTTCAGCACAAATATTTGTTCTACTTTAAATCTTCGTATTATATATTCCTCATTCTCAGTTTTACAAGTTAACTTTGATTTCTTCAAGATCCTGTTTTTATGATTAATTGTTCTTCAACTTTAATCATTCATATAAATTTTGATGGAGTTCTAAACCCCTATCATTGGATCATACGGGGAAACTCACCTCATCACAAAGTCCCCCAATTCCTCTATTGATTTTAAACGGGATCAGGTAATATTGGATCACTTGTGTGAAAGGTTTGTCCATTAGTTGGGCAAATTCTTGACAACGTGTTAACGAGATATTTCCTACACGCCAGGTTTCGATCATAATGCCAACTAAGGGTTCCGTTTTAATTCGAGAACCGTTGTTTAGTATTTCGATCATCTTTATTTTCCAAAGGCATTCAAAGATAAATCCATCGACGAATCGCTTTCTCAACAATGGTTCCTAGATGAGTTTATAAAATAAGAGGTGGACCCACTGACAAAGTGAGTGGAACCCTAAAAATCCCAAAGAATTGTCTTTTCTATTTTAAAACATTCAAACCAATCAACCATTCAATCAAACAACACAACATTACTTTCTTTAAACCATACTTTTAAGGAGAATAGCTCCTATTGATCAACCGAATCGCACTACCCTCATGAGATGACCCGTGGATTCCACAGTATTACAATGCTAGACGACTATAATTCCTACGCTGGGGAATAGAATTAGGCATACTAATCAGGACGAAGCATACGTGTTTCATGACATGACATGTAGAATTCCGCTGCCGACGGCACAACCCGACACCTGCTTCAGGCTGCTGCCTAGCATATTGTCATATCATTTCCAACTGTATGTAGATAAAAATAATATATTTTGCACTTGAATATTCTTGCTCTATGTAAAACAAACAATAATAATAAGATAATATTGAGCTTTAAAAAATATATATAATATTGAAATGTCACTTCAACAATATTATTTTTGAAATATATAGGAAATATTTTAGGTAATGACTTTGTTTGAGGACTATGGAACTTATTTTTAGGAATTTTAAAATAAAATAAAATAATATATATATATATATATATATTCTATATGAATTTGTTTAAAAGTAGATATTCGGGTTTATTATATATTTAAAATATTAAAATAATTCTCACAAAAATAGACATTTATATGATCAAATTGTGAATTCTACCGTAACAATCCAACACTATAATAATATTACGACTGTAATAGAAGATAGGTTAATCATTTAAGGGTAAAAGATATTAATGTTCATACATGTTGATTAGGGGGGTGCGAATGAGATCGACAACTCGCGAAATTTACTCCTGACCACCTACCAAAAACTCGACTCGTGTGAGCTCAACTCGAGCTCGAGCTCGAGCTCGACTCGAATATTTTTCTATATAAAATTTTAAAAGTTTTTTTAAAAATTTTATATTTCTACTTTAGGGGATGACATAAATAATATATATCTATTTTTTTATTCTTAAACAATCATACATTTTTATTATTTATTTAGTTATAAATATATTTATTTTAAAAAATAATTAATTTTCTTTAAATAAAAGATGTAAGAGAATAGGATATTATTCTATAAATTATATTAATAGTTAGTATTATAAACGTGATAAATATATATATATATATATATATATATATATATATATATATATTCCATACACCGATTCTCCTAAAGTTGGATATATAATAATTATGAGTGCTAATGAAACGAGACAACTCGCGAGCTACTTGGACTCGACTCGATCAAAACTCGGTCAAAACTTGAGTCCAAGAGGCTTCGACTGAACTCGACCACCGAAATGTTAACGACTGACTAACTCGCCTTGAACTCAAACTTAACTCGGCATCACAAGACTCTCTAATGTTGATAGAAAACTATCCTCATCATGTCAATATACTTAAAATGCTAGTATTTTTTATTTAAAAATTAATTTATATGAAAATTACCAAAAAATATGTTACTCTCCAAATAAACTTTATTTCAATTTATGATAAAAGTTATTTCAATGTTTTTTTTATCTCTTGTTCATATATAATATTCATATTTAATGTAGTGAAGGATCAGGGTTTTCTTTGATTTCCTTTGTATTTTTTTGTGCTTTTATCTTTAACATGTTGCGACATGTTTTGTCGTCGACATGTTGCGGCTACTAATTGTGTTGTTGAAATATGACTTTTTTATAGATTTTCGCGATAGCCTGTATTGAGAAAGTCAATTATGTGTATTCTAAGCATTTTAGTATCAAATGTGTAGGTCTTAAATCGATTATTTTTGCTATTAACCTAGATGCTGCGTGTTTTAAAGTTTATAACGCTTTTGATTTTTCAATTGATTGTATTACTAACCTATATCAATTAAAAAATAATAATGTAAGGGTTACTTTATATAATAATTAATAATTTTTTCTTCTTTATATGATAATAAGACATCCATACCACAATCCAAAGTCATGTTTTAAAATTTTATTTGTATTCCCTTTACTAATGTTGCCTACATCATCTTGTTAAAAGGATTTTTATATAATAATTACATATTTGTCAAACCAACTACTTTTTATTATATCATGGCAAAAAAAAAATAGAATAGGGATAAAGGATAAAAATAAATTATCAATGAAAAAAGGAATCTAATATTAATATAAATAAAATTTAATTTTTTTTGTAAAGATGAATTTTTATCCTACTATGATTCTTTAAATGTTATATATATATATATATATATATATATATATATATATATATATATATATATATATATATATATATATTTCTTATTCCAAGCAGCAAGTATCAATGGAATTTAGGGGCACAAGTTTTATAATTTAATAAATTTAAAATAGAAATATTTATTTTGATAGGGCTTAAAATAATTAGTCCTTTTCAAAATGATTGTGCTTTAAATTGCTGTTATTTGTTATAATCTCTTATTTTATTATAGATTAATATTTGTTGTGATAGGTGAAGCTTTCATATAGATAAGGAATTCAAGATTACACAAAATCCATATTCATCTATTATACCATGGAAAATATTATTAAGGTGGAATAATATGTAATTGATTGATAATTTGATTTTGATTATATATATATATATATATATATATATATATATATATAGTATATATATAGTATCTATCAAGGCAGTATCATCTTCTAATTTAAAAAAATGATTAATTTTTATTATATATTAAAGAAATTAAATAAATCGATCATGTAATTTATAAAGAATGATACAAATATTCTATATGAATATCAATATTTAATTACAAGAAAGTTTATCAAACAAGTAAAAGTTTTGGACTTATCCTTTCATCAAACCGGCACATCAAGTCCATGACATCTACATGAACACTAGATAGCTATAATACTAGCTATAATGATTTCATTTTCTTGGTAGGACAAGAAAACTTACAACTCCACCCAATCTACGTCCACCACCATCATACTAGCTATTATACTAGTTTTATAATTTAATAAATTTTAAATAGAAATATTTATTTTGATAGGCTTAAAAATAATTAGTCCTTTTCAAATGATTGTAAAAGCTTTAAATTGCTGTTATTTATTATAATATCTTATTTTATTATAGATTAATATTTGTTGTGATATGGGTGGAGCTTCCATATAGATAACATGAATTAAGATTACACAAAATCCATAATTATCTATTATACCATGGAAAATATTACTAAGGTGGAATAATATACTGGATTGATAATTTGATTTGATTATATCTCTTTCTTCTCTTCTTTCTTCTTCTCTCTCTATATATATATATATATATAGAGAGAGAGAGAGAGTCTATCAAGGCAGTATCATCTTCTAATTTACAAAAAATGATTAATTTTCATTATATATTAAAGAAATTAAATAAAACCGGATCATGTAATTTATAAAGAATGATACAAATATTCTATATGAATATCAATATTTAATTACAAGAAAGTTTATCAAACAAGTAAAAGTTTTGGACCTATCCTTTCATCAAACCGTCACATCAAGTCCATGACATCTTCATGAACACTAGATAGCTATAATACTAGCTATAATGATTTCATTTTCTTGGTAGGACAAGAATACTTACAACTCCACCCAATCTACATCCACCACCATCATACTACCTATAATACTAGTTATATAATTTAATAAATTTTAAATATAAATATTTATTTTGATAGGCTTAAAAATAATTAGTCCTTTTCAAATGATTGTAAAAGCTTTAAATTGTATTTTATTATAGATTAATATTTGTTGTGCTAAGTGAAGATAATATGAATTCAAGATTATACAAAAATCCATGATTCATCTATTATACCATGGAAAATATTACTAAGGTGGAATAATATGTAATTGGATTGATAATTTGATTTGATTATATATATATATATATATATATAGATACTATCACAAGGTATCATCTTCTAATTTAAAAATCATTAATTTTCATTATATATTAAAGAAATTAAATAAAATCGGATCATGTAATTTATAAAAAATAGTACAAATATTCTATATGAATATCAATATTTAATTACAAGAAAGTTTATCAAACAAGTAAAAGTTTTGGACTTATCCTTTCATCAAACCGGCACATCAAGTCCATGACATCTACATGAACACTAGATAGCTATAATACTAGCTATAATGATTTCATTTTCGTATGATGTAAGAAAATCCTGCTAACCCACCCAATCTACGGCCACCACCATCATACTAGCTATACGTTTAGTTTAGACCCTCCCGGCTTCCTCGAGCTACCGAGGCTCCGCAATTCATATGCCCTTACTCTGGATTCAAATTCAACTCTCCACTGTCTTAGACATTTATTCATATTACTTCAATGTTTAGGAATATCAGTTATAGCCTTCTTCTTCCCTTGAGTTACCAAGACTGTCATTATTCTCCGCCCTTGACCTTCCCTGGGCTTCGTGGATTCGAATGCAAAACCGCCAAAATACTTAACTGCCTCATCTCCTTTTCACTTTCCCTCACCCGAGACCCCCTTCTCTTCTTCTTCCTTCTTTTCTCTTCACGTTTCCTACTCACAATACAAGAATCAAAGACAAACGCTAAAAAGGGAACACCTATTTTTTTGCTTTTTATATCTTCTCTATTTTTTTATTTTCTCATTTTTTTCACCGCCGCTCCTACCATCACTACACCGACTAACATCCCAGCTGATTGTCGCCTACTGGCCCACCAACGGCCGACGACTGCACTCCGCCTCACATTGTTCATTTCACCCATTTACCCACTTTACCTTATTTTCTTTCTCGTTTTTCACATAATGAACACTTTATTTTTTTTTCTTCACTAAACATCCACTGGCACTTTTGATTATTCTCTTAAAAATTAGTAATTTTCTTATTTATTCTATTTATATTTTAGTTTCCATAGGTATATTAGTTTGCATAGATATATGTTCGTGATATTTTATTTCTTTTCGACTTCATTATTAAGTGATAAGCTTGATTATTGTGATCTGTGAGTATTTTAAGGGATAAGAAATTAATACTAATAAATTTTATCTGGATTGAAACTTGTGTATTTTGTACATTGTACGGCTTAATTTTTGGAACATTATGCTTAATCATATTTTAGTGTTTTAACAATTAAATTGAAATATTTTTTTATGTATATTGGGTTATTAAATATTGAAGTAGAATGTTATGGATCTAATTATAAGCTTTAATATATCAAATTGGAAAATTAAATTTTTGTATCCATACAATTTTTTATTACTTTTGGGATTATTAATTGATACTAAATTTATTTGTTGGTTTAAGTTTTACAATCGAGTAAGGTTAAATATTATATTTAAAATAAATTAAGATTAAATTATTAGATATTTGAATTGGCTTGATTCTTAAATGTTTATCTTATTGTATTTTCAATGAATGTTAAATTGAACTTTGTTAATTGAAAATTTGTTTGTTAGTAAAATTTATTAAATCGGGGCTTGAGCTTATTATATTTACAATTTTCATTACTCAAATGGATATTGAAATAGAAAAATAAGTAAAAAAACATAATAAGAGTGATTAAAGAAAAGAGTTAGAAAGAAAAATATCTTCATAAATTCAATTTCACAAGATTTTTTTTTACATTTAATCACTTTGCCATTAAGCTAAGTTTTATTAAGTTAAATACTTAATATAATTAAATTTGAAGATTATAGATAAAATATTTATGATTATTGAGCAATAATGCTTATTAGTCATAAACAAAATGAATGGTGCAAAATGGGATGAACCTCTTATACTACTTGACTCGGATTGTATTTGGGCCAAAAACATTGGCCCAAAAACATTTAAGAATTTATAAAATTATTTTTTAAATAATTTTTCTATCCCGACTTGTTTTGGCTGGTGACATGTGTAGGGTTGGGCTAAGTTGGTCAAACATTGGCTCAAATACAATTCAACTAAATGGCGTGACCTATATTGACCTAAGGCCTAATAGACTCAAGCAAATGGGACGAACCTCTTATACTACTTGAGTTGCCTTATCCTTGTCCCATTTAATTTTATAAAAGCGAAAAGTATGAAATTTGTTTTAAGTAGCCCGCATCATGAACATGTTATGTTGCCATACATAGTTAAGGGTTATATGTGATTCAAATCATATATCATAATAAGAAATACAAATTTATATTTCAATACATGTATGGATCTGAAATTGTAAAAATAAATATATTTGAATATTATACAACATCATCTAATCTAAATCACCAGTATAATACAAAATAATTGATTATAATTTATAGAGACAATTATATCATGTTTTAGCAAAGTAAAATGAGTGACAAACAAATTTTGTCTTTAAATTTCTATAATATTGTTTAGTAATAAAAAATCTCAATGAAATATTTCTTTGCCAAAATGAATATTTTAAGACAAAACATTCGCCTATATATTGAATGTTGCTAGCACTTAAATTTCAATTCTCAATAAAGTACTAAATCGTAATTCGATTACTTAAATCAGAATTACTGCTAAAAATCCGTAATTAATTCTCTAGATCTCGGATGACGCAACGGATTGTACCGTTGGAATCGTCTCTCGAAATCTAGTTAGCATGTAAAATTTCGTAATTTTCGAGACGGAGTCTAAGACGCTTTTCGAGGCATCTCTGCTCGTGTCGTAAACCACCCTCGATGCGACGAAAGGTCAGATAAAGATGTACTCACGCATCATAAGTGGTATGAGTAGAGAAATAATGAAATGGACTAATCGGGCGTAGTGCCAAACATCAACCAAAAGAGGGACATAATGGGCATTATAGAATATGTTTAAGTCACTAAGCCAAATTAGCAAATAGTGACTTGTCTTCTTAAATGGACCAAGACCAAAAACGTGAAAGCCATTCTTGATGCAGTGAGCTCCAGATTTTGAGAGAGCTTTAGAGAGAGAGAGAGCTTCTCTCTAGATTTGCACACGATCCGACCGTTGGCGGGCTCCGGGACAAGAAGGAGAAATGTTCTACGCGGAGCAGGCTACGCGTGGACCCCGGGTTTGCGAGTTTTTGACAACTCCAAGAGGTAGGATTTTCTCCCTACTTGCGTTTTATTCCCATTTTTAAAGCGTTGACAAGCTGCGATTTGAGGCCGTGAGGCCATTTGATCTGGCCCAAAACACGGACCGAATTATTAGAAATTTCGATTTTTCTTATCATCCGTATTCGCCAGAAATTTAGGGGCTGTTTGGGCCTTTAATTCAGAATTTTGCATTAAAAATGCATGCTCGAGACAGAAAATGCCAGAATGGCGCTTGATCAAATTCTAAAACACGGGACAAAATCAGGCTGAGGCTTTGACTCCGTCCGTGACAAATTCCGTAAAACCGTCAATGCTAGGTTGGAACAAATTATGTCAAGTTTATAAGATAGAAATGGTAAGAAATTCGCCCAAAAGGTGAAACCGAGAAAGTCGACATGTGGGCTGCCCGTGGACAAACACGTCAAGGTTCTTCGGACCAAATTCCGGTTTGCGGGAGAAATGGGTCATAAATGTCCATGTGTTTTTGGGTATGGATTGGGCCGAATGGCTGATTTGGCGGTTCACAAGGTGAACCGTTGATTTGTGATTTTTCGGGAATATTAACCGAGGGTTTCACTATTCCCAAATAAAGGTTCCAAGAATATATTCGTGAAATTATGTGTTTGGTTAAGTAATTCAATCGAATTGCTTCAGGTTTCGAACAATAGCTCAAGAGAGCTAATTTTGATGTATGAAATGATAATTACATAACATGTTTGTGTGATTTAATTTTTATGCGAGTATATTCATGTTTATATATTTGCATGTGATTAGATTAAATTGAACCTATGATAACGCATTCCATATGCACCGAACATCCTAGAACATAGGAGTTAGTACATGAGATGAATCTAGAGAAACAAGGTCCTGAGGGTAGTCTAAAATGTCAATTATCTGGAGGGTAGTCCAAACTAAATAATATATCACCGTCTGAGCTACCCAGCTTGATATTTATTCATCTGGAGGGTAGTCCACAACTAAATAATATATCAACCGTCTGAGCGGCCCAAAGCTTGATATTTATTCACATCTGAGGGTAGTCCATTAAACACTAATATATATCAATCGCCTGAGCGCCCAATTGATATATATTCATCTGAGGGCTGCCCACTAATAACACAATAATTCTCATACAAGGCTTAGGCGAAAGTGTGAGAGAGCCTCACGAGGACTCCTGATCCGAGTCACATGCAGATATCTGGCAGACTGACTACCAATGAGTTATTTAAATTGGAAATATCGTGATCGCACTTGGGTGGTGAGTAGCACACTTAGGGCGATTCTCCTACTGAGCTTTAGCTCACTCCCGTCGTGGATTCCCTTTATTTTACGTAGCTGTGGAGCGTAAGGAGAGACTCCGCCGTCCTAGAGATGATAAGCAGTTTCTGAATGTATTCTGTGGTTGTACATGTATTAGAATTTCTAATCTTAATATATGTATTGTTTAAGAGTAAAAATATTAACTCTCTGAAACTATCGATATAGTTTGATATATTGTGTCGAGTACAATGATGGGCCCAAGTGATGATTGATATATATATTGTATATATTGTTGATTGGGACAGGTTTATACAGGTTTTGTATTCAGAGGAGCCCCCGTACAAAGGAGACTCGCCCGATTTTCAAAGCATCAACCCGACCTCCACTTGTATTTCGTGGGTTGACTAGAAGTCAACCTGACCCCTAAGCCACATTACAAATTGCATCGTGAGCTTAGGCATACGAATACCTAGGAGCCTTGCCTGGGTATCCATCACCACTGGGGTGGTTTGGGATGGAGGTAGGTGGAAGCCTAGAGCTGGAGGCTTGGGCCAGGGCCATGGAAATGTAAAAACATCACCACTAGGTGTGGTCTCGATGTCAGCTTCTAGGTATGGGATTACCTAGGAAAATCACTTACACTAGACACTACGTGCACGGTGTTGGGATGTGTTTTCAGGTGATTTGATGAATTGTGTGAATGGTATGCTCACCATGTGGTGTGATGAGATTGATTATGTTGTGTGAAAAATATATGCATAACATGAATGATGGTGTGTATGCCATGTAGTATCTAAGATGAGTATGTGTGTGTGCTTAAGTGATTAGCACATGGAGATGTGTAGGAAATATTTAGAAAATATTTAGAGTGGTATAGTGCACAAAACTGGAAAAGAAAAACGAAAAAAATAAATAAATAAATTTTTAATAAATTTATTTGATGAGAATTGAAGAAAATGGGGGAAAATAAATTTTATAAATTTATTTGAGTGTAAAAAAAAAAAAATTGATTTTAGTGATTTTTAGATATTTTCCAATTTTTGGAAATGAAGGAAAAAAAAAATCATTTTATAATGAAAATGAAATGAGAGATAGAACCTAAATGGGCTACCGCCGGCCTGGAGAAGGAGGCTGGCGCCGCGCCGGGCGCTGGTGCCGGTGCGCAGGGCGTACGCTGGGCACTAGCCGCGCCGGGCGCCGGGCGAGTGGCGTGGAGGCGCGCCGGGCGTGCGCGGCGCGGGCGCGCAGCAACTGGCACGCGGCGCAGGGCGCAAAGTAGCGTAAGTGAGCCGGGCAAGGCGGCGGCAGGGCGCGCGGCAAAGTGGAAAGGCGGCAGTGGGCGCGCGCGGCGTAGGCGCCGCGGCGGCGCGGCAGGCGCTGGCAGGCGCGCGGCAGGCGTTTACCGGGCGAAGTGAAAGCCGCAGGCATGTGCGCTGTGGCGCGCGGCGGCGTACGGCTCGGGCGTGGCTCGCGCTTTACGGTGCGCAGCCGCGCTACCGCCGCTTTGGTGCACCGTGCACCCGGCTCCATCCGCTCTGCTGGGACCCTGGGCTCTACTCTGCACTTCCTCGAGTCACCAAATGAACACTGCTCATCAGAAATAAAATTCTTCGAAAAAAAAAAATAATATTTATTAAATTCAAATAAAATTAAATAAAATCAAATAAATTTTGATAAAATTTTCGAAAAATAAAATTTTCAAAAATAAAATTTTGTTGAAAACAATATTTTAAACGCGAAATTGATTGCTTATACACTGAGTCATGTGTATGATTAGTGTCTCGGTCGTGGTTATGCCTGTAGACACCAGATCGGGATTTAACTACCAATTGAAATCGTGAATTGCGCTGTGAGTCAGGTAGGAATTATATGCATGGTGAAATGCGATAGAAAAGGTAAATACTAAGGTTATGGGTTATGACCTTATGGGTTCGGGGTGGAATGAACAAGAAAGTTTAGAAACTTATCAAATAAATGAACTGAAAGTGGTCAGAGTTAGCTACTTAGAAAATGAACGTGCCTGCTCATGGTTGTCAAGTCTACTAGCACTGGTACGTGCATTGCTAGTTAGACCGAAATGAAAATTTCAGAAATCTTGTTGCCATTTGACATAAGTAGATGGCTAGTGAGGGCGAGGACGTAGGGAGGCCCACGGTACTAGTCGCACCACCAGTGTTCGATCACAGACTTCGCCGAGGTCGTAGGGTTTTATATTAATGCTATAGCAATGCACTCGGTATAGCTGCAGATAGAAGATCCTAGTAACCTCCTGTGAGGCTTTTCAGGACGCATCATCCTCCGATATTCACCGGGGAAGAGATCCACTAAGTGGGTGCACTATCGGGTTCATGCAGACGAGAAAGCGCAGAAAGGCTGAGACTACCTCCGACGCGACCAGATTAGACTAGGCCACAAGGCTATTATAGAATGAGGGCCCAAATAGGTGGAAATGGGCGCGGACCCTAGAGACCTTGCAGGAGCCGCAGACGCGGAAGTTCTCCTAGTGGGATTGGGGTGGCGAGAATAAGAATGATAAGTCGAGGCTCGTGGAGTTAGAGATCTCAGGGACTTACTCACAAAGTGGACCTAAGGATTATGAACACGTCGGGACCGATGTCATCCTCGATGGATTAGTTGATAGCTTACTGGATCGTTATCGATTGTGAGCACAGAGAGCTACCGCCTACACGCTGTGACTCCGCACTCTGTTGTATTTCAGGGTGCAAGGGGGCACGATATTTCGCCCCTGCATGCATAATACGAGTCCAAGTGTCGTGGGTAGTCATGTTGGCTAGCGAGTCTTACCCTAGAGGACGCAGGAGAGGTCGACTCGATCTACCTCGAGCAAGGTGCTTAAAAAATGTGGATGTTTTTCCAGATGAGCTACCCGGACTACCTCCACGTGACGTACTTCGTATCGAGTTACACTCCCAGATTAACCATCCTATGACTCCGCATAGGATGGCACCAAATAGTCAGCAGGAACTGTGAGTTCAAATATAAGGGCTATTGGATTATATTAGAGAAACCGAGAATTTCACCATGGGGCACTGTCTCTATTCATAAGAAGAAGGGCAAGACCCTTCGACCGCGCGTGACTATGTGCGTGGAACGGTGGTTACGATCCGTGACCTGCATCATTACCGAGGATCATGATTTTATTCGACCAACAGAGGAGCCAGCTCCGCCCCCAAGATGTAATCTTCGCCAAGCTACCATCGCTGAGGGTTGGGTGGATACCGAGATATCCCTGCAAGACAAACAAGCAGACGCTACATGGGCACTGAGTTACGTTGATGCCCTTTGATCGACGAACGCTTATAAAGATTCATGAATCTCATGATAGGTGTTCCCACCTATCTAGACTACTTTTGTCGTACTGTGGATGACATCTTACCCACTCCTACCAAAGTGGGAGCATGAGTATCACTCGAGGATCGCTTTAAATGCTAAGAGACCATCACGTACGCTAAGTTTAAGAAGACGTAGTTTTAGCTACCGAGGGGAGATTTTTTGACACGTGATGTTAGCATCGAAATAAAAGTACGACCTAGAGAAGGTCGAAAGGTAGATGAGCTCGAGGGACCGACGTCAATCTTCAAGATACGTAGTTCTCGGGATCGGGCCGGGTAGTACGAGACACGAATGGATCAAGTTGTCCATTCGGGACAAAGATCAGACTTCGCCACGGACACGGACTCCACGGTCGGGACAGCCCGACCATGTGAGAGAGAGATTGAGGATACTAGGAACACTCAGGATACGGGTGTTGGTAACAAGAGGGAGGACTGCCGTTAGTTCGGGAAGAGGCAAGACTTCGTCACACGCTCGTGATTAAACTGTGGATTTCCAGCATGAGTGGGACGGATTTCCCCGGAGACAGGGATCCCAAGACCTTGGGACAATGCAGTCCCAGTTAGCCGTAAGACAAGAGAGTATATAGTCCATTCCTCCACACCCTAGTACGGGTAAGAGGAACTAGTTTCAGTTTCAGGATGCTATACAAGCACTCTCAACAGCACAAATCGCTGGGGCGGCCAGAGTGTGGGTCAAGTCGTGACAGACGTGGTTACGCAAAGAAGCGTAGCGGGACCTTAGGTGGTATATATTGGTTGTTGATTGTCGCTTGACATGGATGTGAGTTGACAACCACGAGTTATCGCATCAGACCTTAACGGTTGTCGTACTCGACACTCGCATTGGATTCAGCTTAGGAGGTTACATTCCTTAGAGAAGCCATATGTTCTTCCCTAGGGGCGTGAGGAGTCACACTGATAGCCTGGGATTACGAGTGAGAGATCTCTAAGATTCTCGCTTCATGGTGGACCCAGGGTGCACTCCAGATGGTCATTCACCACTCATGGTGAGTGTGGGGTCGAGTTGTCTTTAGGACTACGTCCAATGAGACTCATAGTTGAATCAGAAACGTAAGAGGCTCAAGTGTGTTTCGAGAAGCATGTACGAGATGAAAACACAGGACATGGTTATCGAAAGTAGACCGAGAGTTGAGGATAGAGCTCTGGGTGACTCGAGGTTTGATACCCTTTGAAATCATAAGGCTGCGTTGTCGAGCTGACAAGGGCTCAGAATGGAGTGGTCATGCACGGCATGGATCGAGTTGACACCAATTGACTGCTGATCGTGACCTCGAGAGGTTAGCGCTACACACCCAAAGAAGGGTGGTGTAGGGTTACGTGTGTATGGATTACATACGGGTGTTAGAGGGCATGTTGCGAACATGTGTCCTGGATCATAAGGGTAGAGGATTAATTGCCTTAGTGGAATTCGCCTACACACAGCTTATCAGCAGTATACACATGGCACCGGAGGCAATCGTATTTCGGAGGTCAGCGTAGTCACTATTATGTCGACCGAGGTGGAGAGCTCCATCACTCGGTCCCGATTGCCAGGAAACACCCTCCGATAGCTGTGAGCTCTATAAGTACAGCTCTCACGTACCAGCCTGTAAGAGTTATGTAGATGTACGATACGACCCTGTAGCCGGCGCCGTGATCACGCTCTTCAAGGTGATGCCGCAGAGGAGTGACTGTGTTCTGCAGCCACGGAAGTCATCGCTAAGGTTTATGGGATCTTCTGAGAAACTCGAGAGATTAGGCATCAGCATCGGCTGGCGCACGCTCCAGCATGTCGTGTGTCCACGAGGTGTTTCACGCCCCATGCTCCTGGAATATACCTGCATCCAAATTATGCGGATCGGGGCAGGTTTGAAGGTCGACACGGCCGGACCTTCGATAGGACCAGTGATGCATTGTTGATACCATGGATCTGGGTTCATAATGCTAAGACCGTGAGGTTAGTGGGAGTGCTATGGTAGCACTGCGGGTTGAGGAGTCAACGCGGAGCGCGAGGACACGTATATGTCATCTATCCCTTCGTTTAGGGATGAAGGTACGTGGTTTAGTCGCTTAAGATTTAAATGACTAGTTCACATGCATGGTAGAGCGATGTTGCATATGCCTCGTGTTTGATAAAGATCAAGCTAATTTCTGTGACGAAATTCCTTTTAAGGAGGGGAGAAATGTAAGACCCGAGAAATTTCACTCCCGGAATAAGGGCAAATCGTAATTTGATTACGAATTGTAATTACGGTTAAAAATCCGTACTAATCTCTAGATCTCGATGACTAAACTGGACAAATTTCATTGAATCGTCTCAAGGAATCTAGTTAGTACGTAAAATTTCAGAATTTTCTCCGAGATACGGAGTTTCCAGACGCTTCTCGAGGCATCTCTCGCTCGTGCGTCAGAACCAATTTTCGATGCGACGAAGCTACACAGATAGCATGTACTCATGTACCATAAGTGGTATGAGTAGAGAAATAATGAAAATTGACGCGACTAAGTAAAGCAAACATCAACCGTAAAAGAGGACATACTAGCATTATAGAATATGTTTTAAGTCACTAAAAGCCAAATTGAAGAAATAAAGGACTTGTCTTCTTAAATGGACCAAGACCAAAAACGTGAAAGCCATTCTTGATGCAGTGAGCTCCAGATTTTGAGAGAGTTTTAGAGAGAGAGAGAGCTTCTCTCTAGATTTGCACACGATCCGACCGTTGGCGGGCTCCGGGACAAGAAGGAGAAATGTTCTACGTGAGCAGCTACGCTGCGGACCCTGGTCTCAAGGAAGCTACAACTCCAAGAGGTAGGATTTTCCCTACTTATGCTTATTCCCATTTTTAAAGGTTTTTCGATGTTTCTATTGGCCTGAGGCCGTGAGGTTATTTGATCTATCCTAAAACACGGGACCGAATTGCTAGGAAATTCTCGGGGATTTTTCTCATCATCCGCGGGCTGCCCAGAAATTCTAGGGGCTGCTCGGGGTCTTTAATTCGAGAATTTGCATTAAAATGCATGCTCGAGATGAGAAAATGCCGGAATGGGCCGCTTGATCACTCTCTAAAACACTGGACGAAAAATTGTAGGAATTTTTGAGGCTTGGATCGGTCTTGACACCATAAACCGGGTCATTGTGCCAGTTGGAATAAATTATGCTTCGGGTGTTTATAAGATAGGAAAGGTGGAGAAATCTTGCTCCAAAGGTAAACCGAGGTCAGATACGTGGGCTGCCCGTGGACGTTCATCAAGCCGGTTTGGACTCAAAAACAAATTCCGGTTAGAGAAATGGGCCATAAAATGTCCATGTGTTTTGGTATGGATTGGGCCGAATGGTTGATCGCGGTTCACAAGGTGAACCATTGATTGCGGATTTTTCGAATATTAACCGAGGGTTTCACTATTCCCAAATAAGTTCCAAGAATATATTTTCGTGAAATTATGTGTTTGGTTAAGTAATTCAATCGAATTGCTTGTGTCAACAATAGCTTAAGATGGATGTGTGAAAATGATAATTACATAACATGTTTGTGTGATTTAATTTTTATGCGAGTATATTCATGTTTATATATTTGCATGTGATTAGACTAAATTGGAACTGGCATACATGTATTCCATATGCACTGGAACATCCTAGGAATATAGGAGTTAGTGCATGAGATGAATCTAGAGAAACAAGGTTCTGAGAGGTCTAAAATGTCAATTATCTGAGGGTAGTCCAACTAAATAATATATCAACCGTCTGAGCTTTACTCAGCTTGATATTTATTCATCTGAGGGTAGTCCACAACTAAATAATATATCAACCGTCTGAGCGCCCGCCTGATATTTATTCATCTGAGGGTAACCATTAACACCAATATATATCAATCGCTCTGAGCGCCCCAATTGATATATATTCATCTGGAGGGTTGCCCAATTAATAACACAATAATTTCATACAAGGCTTAGCGAGTGTGAGAGCCTGCTGAGGACTCCTGGATTTGAGTCAAGGCCATGTAGACATTCAAGCAGGATCATGCATTTGCTTGAATGAGTGTTTAAATTGGAACATTGCACCGCACTCCTAGGTGTGGTGAGCAGCCCACTTGCATGATTCTACCGAGCTTTAGCTCACCCCGTCAGGATTCCCCCTTATTTTGGCTGTGCAATAAAGAGCGTATGAGAGGACGACTCGTCCTAGAGATTTATTGTGAAGAAAGCCGAGATGTGGCTTTGGTAGTTGTACATGTATTAGAATTTCCTTAATCTTAATATATGTATTGTTTAAGAGTAAAAATATAACTCTGAAACTATTGGATATAGCGCTTGATATATTGTGTTGAGCATGTGCTTGATGGGCTCAAGTGGTCGATTGATATATATATTGCATATATTGTTGATTGGGACAGGTTTATACAGGTTTTATCTGCAGAGCCCCCGTACAAAGGAGACTCGCCTGATTTTCTAAAGTGGCGCTTCTGCAACCCCGACCTCCACTAGATTCTCGTGGTCGATTCCGCAGTCAACTTAATTCCTGCTCTGTGGCTTCACAGTTGTTGCAAATTATTTTATGAATAATATATCAATATAAATTTCTTCTCAACAATATGTTTAGCAACAAAAGTTACATATTTGTCTCTAAAACTATTGCATGGAACAAATACTGAGACGATTTCTAAATTTTGTTGCTAATAGAAAGATTTAGTGACAAAATTTTTTTCCCATATTAAAAATTCGTCACTAATTCTCATTTTTCTTGTAGTATAAACTACGGAAATGTTAATTAAGTATTAGTGTAATGTGAGGGAATAACTTTGCTTAATATTAAAATTATCTAGAAACTTGTTTTTCTTTAAAATCATAAATGGTAAATTATTTTCACAAAGAGATGTAGCATCTTAATTATTATTTACTCATTTGGACATCGTCTTTCATTTCTTGTAAGCCAACCCATAAAGAGAACTATATTTTTATGAGGTCAATTAATTTTTTATGATAATATATGAATAAACTTCCTATCGCAAAATTTTAGAAGATTATCTTTTAAACTTGTTTCTAGTTGAAGACCTTGCCTATCTTTGCCTTTGTGCTATTAACATTTGATTTGAAGTTACCTTATATTTAAGATAATTTAAATTATTTGTATGTTAATACACCTTTTCTATCAGTTTCCTAATTAGGCATCTTATAATACTTCAAATTTTATTCATATATTTTATATGTTTCAAACAAGTGTCCTCAATTAGTCACTATGATCCCGCTGGGCCTTGGTAGGTGTGACATAGGTGTAATGGTTGTTGGAACTTGAAACTTCAAATTTATTTATTTCATCCATAAAATGAGTGTTTCATAATTTAATTCTTATACTTATGTTTTTTTCATAGGTTGAAATACTAGAATAGGTATGATATTAAAAAAATAAAAATAAATTATATTCAAATGATGGTTGATTCTTAATAGGTATGAATCATATGATATTAGGAATCTTTTTTTTAGTTTCTTTGCCTATTTTATCGGTGTGTCTATTTGAGACTAATGTGGTTTTTCTCATTACCATTCAAGTCCTCTTTGTGCTACTTGCAATTGTATTGTTTTTTTTTCTCTTTTTTTGTCATTTAAATTAGCTAATAGGAGTTTCTAGAAACTTTTTTTTTTTACATCCATGAATATATTTGTTACTGCCTTCGTTACATTAATCTAATAATGTAAGTTTGGTATTAGGAATTTTTTATTTTTCATTCAATTAACAAAATATTGGATCTTGTTTTCATCTGTATTTTAGAGATGAACATTTAAGGAATAAAAATATTATCAATTTGTTTTTTCTTATAAATTTCCAAACACAAATTTAAACTAATCTATGTTTTTCTATTTGCAATAGGTTAGGTAGCATGCAGGACAGCAGGAAGTGCAATTTTGAGAGTGCAAGATGATTCTTTTTATCATATACAATTGTTATATATAGTGTTTATCTATTTATCTTTCCTTTTTTTTTTTTTTTTGTGATATATTCGTTGAGCGTACAAGATTATGTATAGATTTTTTTTTGGGTATATTTAGGGATATGTTTTATGTATCCATGTAATTGAAATTACTTTATAATTTTAAAATTAATGTGGATTTTTATTTTGAAAAAAATACCACATTTATGTTCAATAATGAATTCAAGATGGGTTCAACTTGAGTAAAGATTAATTTCGGTGATAGGTCAAATTGTTTTAAGTATTCTAAACGCAACCCTAATAATATAGAACAACTTTCTTGATAAATGAAATAAGAGACCTAGACGAAAGAAATAAAATAAAAATAGAAAAGCATTATTGACATATATGAAAAAAAAAATTTATAATAAGATGAAACAACCTTAACAGAAATCTTGACATATCTTATACTAATAAGAATTTTTTATTGGTGAATATTGAAACAACTTTGACATATGTATATGTTAAGCTAGTTTCAAATTTTGATATATGTATATGAAATAAAATAAATTATATTTTGATTTGTATTATCATCTAACTTTCTTTTTTACCAATCATTCAAAAATAAAAACGATTTCGAAATGAAAACTTATTGAAAGTAATTTAAAATTTATGTAATCTAAAGAGACAATTTCGCTCCCCTTTTAGTAATGGAATTGTAGACATAATTTTTCCAATCTAATCTCGAAAAGAAAAGGTTACAGCAAATTTAAAACGATCACAAAATAAAAACTTATTGAAAGTAATTAAAATTTATGTATATGATATCAAGAATGTATATTTGAAGTCAGGTTTTATTGTGACAACTCAAACTGGCGGCCCCAAAAGATAAACTGGTCATCATGGCCTCTGGTGATTTCAAGTGACTCGATACTACACCGTCAGGTCCCCATTTATTAGATCCGATATTTCACAAAATGGCAGCCTGTTTTGTTTCTATCCAACATACAACCCGTATAACAAGATAACTGCTAATCCATCCAAGACCTCAAAGTAGATTACCAGCCACACATTCATCCGTCTACATTCCAACATACACGCTTAACGGACCCATCTCCATTACATTTGGGTATAAATACAAAATAAAACACTTAATTACACCTAATAAATTCGATCACGGTCCTCTTAACATAATTCTACATACCCCACTTTCATTTTTTGTGATAATAGCCTCAAAATAATTTAGTTACAATTATTTTATACAAAACACTTTTTACAAAGGTAGCCCTTCATAATTTAATTCGCCAGCCGCCGCCTCCTCACTCAAAAGGAGATCCATTAAGAGCAGCAAACGCCCCAGCAGTATTAGTTCACAAGGCTACTCTCACCTAGCGCATACGCATCATTTCACACATTCAACAAAAACATACATTCCTACTCAAATGTCTACATGCCGCGATCAGAATGTGACTCACCTCGTCTTATGTCCCGAGTCCTCACCGACCGCGACGCCCAAATCCCGAGCATCCGTCACCAATTCACACCGCTGAAACACTCGCAACGCCGGCACCCGAAGACACAAAATCGCGTGAGTCTCTCAGACGAGCCTCACCCTCTCGATACATAACTGTACAACTCCGTCCCAACATTAATCACACATTGAGTAAAAACGCCTTCGCCCATAAACCAATACTCATCACAATATTTGGGATCCAACTATATCCACAGCTTCAAGAGTTAATAAACGACTTTATACAACATATATTAAAAATTTTAGAATTCTAATACATGTATACATAATGACGACTAAAGCCAACCCGATTCTTCTCAAACCCGCCTGTGGATGAGCCATCTCCTCAGATGCCTCCCCGTACCTAAAAATATGTCTCCTCGATGTGGTGAGCTTTCAACGCCTATTGATGATTCACCCTAACGCTACTTCCACCTGCACATGCAATGCCCAATGAAAAACAAACATTCAAGCAAAATGCATGATCCTACTGAATCGCTCACGTTTACTCATATCCCGAGTTCCACTACTCTCACTCGCTAAGCCACGTATGAGAAACATTATTTTTAACAGATATTTGTTAATATTCGTGACTAACTGATATAAACAGTGGACTGTCTCCGATGTTATATTTAGTGGACTACCCCGATGTATATCAATCACTAACTCAACGATTGATATTTTATACTGATCATCCTCCTACGATATCAATCACTGACCTCGACGATTGATATTTTATATGGACACCCTCCGATAATTATTATTATTTAGTCAACCCTAAACCATTCTTCTAATCACCTCTACGACTCACTCCTATTTTTCAGTGCGCTCTAAAATAAGATAATTAATGCAATGTACGCCACCCCATTACAATTCTATAACACATGCAAATATATATAATCATACATATATCTTCACATAATCTTAAATCACATAAACACAAGTATGCACTCTCACATTCCATTACACCAAAAATTGTACTTCTCACTTGCGCTTAATCATCAAACACGAGCAATTCGATTTGAATTACTCAACTGTAAGCACATTTTCACAAAAATATTTCACATTATTCCTATTAATAATGAACCTCGTGTTACTATTCTCAAGAATCAATAATCATCGGTTCACTTAGAACTCCACTTTCATGGCCATTTCCGCCTCATATAAACGCCAATACATGATTTATCAGATAAATCAACACAATAAACAGCCCAATGTACCCTTACACCGCCACGGATTGTGCTGAACGGGTTCAAAATTTTCTAACATTTCGGTCCCAAGATTTGGGACCGATCAAACGGCCCATCACGCCTCAAATCAATCGAAACATTATAAAACACTCTAAATAAAGCCAGAAACCCAAGCAGATAAATCCCCA
The DNA here is from genome assembly GCA_016808115.1 of Tetrastigma voinierianum. NCBI lineage: Eukaryota > Viridiplantae > Streptophyta > Magnoliopsida > Vitales > Vitaceae > Tetrastigma > Tetrastigma voinierianum. The sequence goes on from JAEQBH010005954.1 coordinate 169,906, forward strand.
CCACGGAGTTTGCCTAAACCCCCAAAAGTGGTGCCCACCTGTAGGCTCTGCTAAACAGAGAGCAAATTTTTCCTTCTGTCTCTAACACCTCCCCGACTACCGGATCGCCTTGCAGATTTTAGATAGAAGTCTCCTCTCTCTCCTCACTAAAACTCAAAAATGGCTAATGCATCAATCTCCTTATTTCTCCTAATGCTTGGTTCTTTTAAGAGATGACACTATTCCTCCTTTTTGTCTTTTTCTCATTTAATCAAATTTAATAATGCCTATTTTGTCCCTACCTTGGATTTTCGAGACTGCACTATCTCTGTCACCATTTCCCCATCATCTCTCTACTCACGCCACTTAGCAGACATGAAGATACGTATATGTGATTTTTATCACATCAAATATCGCTTACCAAAAGTTGGGCAATCTCCAACGCGATGCTCAAAACGTAAATTCGCATCGTCTGCACCCGACGAAATTCGACGCATAGTTAGATTTCACGCAGACGATTCCAACTATGAAATCTGCTTTATTATCCGAGATCTAGAGAATAAATTTGAATTTTTTTACGTAAATTGGCCATTTTATCCTTTTTCAAAATTGGAATTTCTCGGCCTTACAAGACTTCTCACACATGCATATGCCATGCGAAACCGGTCATTTATGTTCCATCATGACTATTTTTCCAAAACAAAACTTTTTTGTTTTATGTCCAAACCCATTTTATTTATCAAAATCCCGTGTTTTTATACATTTGTGGCAACGGATTCTGCCACCAGACGCTTGCCCTTGCTGATACTTACTCAAGCCATCACGGTGGTCATGTCCAACTGCAACTAAATAGGCATTTTGCCCTTGTTGACATTTTTACGGGCTTTAACCATCGGTGATCATGTCCAACTGCGAATGCCGGGTCTTTCACCTTAGGGGGATCTACCCCAACTTTCTATGCTCAACATACATGTTTTTCATTTTTTTTAAACCGTAGCATCTTACTGACATCGTCCGTGATGTTACTCGAGAGCCCATCATCAAACACAAAACACAGCTGTCGATTCTACCACACTCACACCCATGTCATGATGTTCTAGGCATAATGCACGCAATCATGTCATTGTCTATTCAAACCATGCTGGACATGATGAGTGCTATATGTGTGACACCCCAAAACTCCGTGTCACTTGATCACCACAACCTGGCTGAATATATGAGGTCGGTTATCTGACCACTTGTAAAATCCAGAGTCTCCTCAGACGAGCTCACCCAATTCAAACCCGCATATAACCTCGTCCCAAGGTACCAATATAATCCCAAGGATAACAACATGGATAAAACGCCATCGTGGGCCTATAAACAATATCCATCAACCATGTCCCAGGTTTTAAGAGTTAGAAAATTGGCCTGATACAAACATATCAAAATAGAGAATTTGGCACATACGAAACCATCAAAGCCACACCCGACTTTCTTCAAGACTCGACTTGTGACGAACGTCCCCTGACTCTCCGCATCTCAGAAAATAAACGATCCCACGACAATGGGAATGAAGCCCAAAGAGGAGGATCGCCCTGCCGCCACTCACCACCTGCGCAGCAGTAACGCTCCAATTTAAACAAACATTCAAAGAAACGCATGATCCTAATGGAATGTCTACATGACTAACTCGCATCCCGAGTCTCACGACTCTCACACTCGCCTGCCTTGTATGAGAATTAATTATTTTATTGGGCAATAACCTCCCATGTATATCAACTGGGCCATCCGACTTATCGATATATATAAATCAGATGCGACTACCTTCCTACGTATATATATCAACCCAGCCGTCCACGGTTGGGATATATTATTTAGTTGGGGATCAATCACCATTTTTCAGTTATTGTGACAACCTCCAAACTATTTTCTAGACTTGTCTCATGCACTAACTCCGCGCCCTGGTGACGTTCTCTGCATATTAACGTACGACGCGCTCCAATACTGGTTTAATCACACGCAAATATATAACACAAATAGGGTCTACATAAAATTAAATCACACAAATACGTTATGTAATTTATTTATTTCAAACACCAAACAAATTTCACTTGCTTAACGTTTCAAACACAAGCAATTCCGATTCGACCATTTAATCAAACATTTATTTTCCCAAAAAAATACATTTTTAAGACTATTCTAGGAACAAAGAAACCCTAGGTTTCCTGCCTAGTTCTCAACAATTTACTCCGCTCATATATAAAACCTGCATTCATGGCCATTCTACTAAATCCATTCAACACACAATCCAAACCACAAAAACAAATACTTCATACCATTAGTACCGTGAGCGTACTACGGGCTGCTCCATTTGGTTTTAAAAACATTAATTCGTCCCATGTTTTCAGGACTGATCCAACCGCCCCGGCCCAACCACTCAAACATTCGAAAAACACTAAAACAATAAAACCCAAGAGGTGAGAACTCACCTCGAGGAGTTTGAAGAAACTCACTAAACCGGAGTCCACTGCCAGAGCTGCCCGCTGTGAGATCGTTCTTCCTTCTCACCTCGGTCCGCCAACTATTTGATTACAGATAAACTTTTGTAGAGAAGCGCTCTCTCTAAAGCCTCTCAACCAGCAGCTACTGACCCAAAAATTGCTTCTCACGTTATTGGTCATTTAAAATGAAGAGTGATGAAGTACTGTTGAGTATTTCGTCCTCTAGCCACTTAAAACAATTCTCTAAAATGACATTTATATCCCTATTTTACCAGAATTGATATTCGGCACTATTTCGGCCGTCCATTTTCACCATTTCTCTACTCATACCACTTGCTACATGAAAGATACGTTATACGCGCCACAGATCAATCACTTACTTCAGACCTAAACTGCTGGATTTCGAAAAACGCGTCGAATCCGACCGTCTCAAAAAAATTACGAATTTTACGTGCTAACTAGATTTGTGGGAGACGATTCCAACGGTAATAATCCGCTTGCTAATATCCGAGATCTAGAAAATTAATTACGGATTTTAACCGAAATACAATTTTATAACTTCAAATTACGATTTTACCCTTTATTCCAATCAAATTTCTAGTCTTACATTCTCCTCTTCTAGCCGAATTCTCGTCTCCGAATTCAGGACTATCATAATCACGCACACGATACGCAACGCCGCACTCTATCATGCATAAACTAGTCATTTAAATCTTAAACACTAAAACCACGCACCTTCATCCCTAAACAAGGATAGGTGGGCCCGTGATCGTGTCCTCTCGCGCCTCACGCCGGGACTCCTCCACTCCACGTTGCTGCCATAAGACTCCACTACTTCACAACCAAGGCCGCAAGACCCGATCATCAGTTATCAATAATGCACACCGGTCCCTCCGCTGCTCCATCCGCACAATCTCTGATCCGTCCTCAATCCACCACGACTCTGATCCTGAGATATCTCCTGAGCACAGACGCGAAACGCCCCGTGGACACCCGACTACGCCGGGTCGGCACCGATAACCGGCACGCACCAGCTCTATCCTCCAGCATCTCGAAGGTCCAATGAATCTCGCGATACCCTCATGTCATTAACCCGACTAATTCTCTTAGGAATCACCTTCATGAAACGCGATCACTAACTCGATCCCCAAGGGCCGGTCTCACACAGCAGCAGCTCTTCCGCTCGCCCAGCCGTGAGAAGACGCCTATCAGACGTTCACCTTCACAAAGGTTTCATCGTATCAGACCAAAGGATGGAGCCTCGCCCCACCTCGTCCAATCATAACGATAATCCACCTGGCCTCCCATACAATGCCTCATATGGTGTCATTCATACACTACTCGATAACTCGTTGTTGTAGGCTTAATCTCCACTCATGGGCAATTAATCCTCTATCCCCTATGATCCAAGACACATGTTCGCAACATGCCCTTTCTAACACCGTATGTAATCCATACACACGGAATCCCACATAACCCTCGCTGAGTGTGTAAATGCTAACTTCCATACATAATCACCGATAATCCAATGGACCACACTAGTCCATGTCATGAATGACATCCATTTACCGAGCTCTGCCACTTCAATAACACTAATGCATTTCCAATGGGCATCCAAATCTCGAAACACCCCACTCTATCACTTAACTCTAAGTCTACGCATAACCTCCGTCTCAGTTTTCATCTCGACATAGTCTCTCTGGGCCACACTTCGAAAGCCTCTTACATTTCGATTCAACTATGAGTTCATCGACGAGTCCTAAAGACAACTCAACCCACACTCACCATGAGCGGTGAATGACCATACCGCGGCACTCCACTTTGGTCCACCATGAGTGACCGTGAGATCTCCCTACCATAATCCCGACTCCATCAAGTCAACCCTCCCTACACTTCTGTGAAGAACATCTATACTTGGCTTCTCTAGTGCCTTAACCTCTAAGCCCAAATCCAATGTTGTGTCGAGTACGAAACCCGCTTAAGGTCTCAATTGCTGACAACTTGATAATGGCTAACTCACCCACAGTCAAGCCTCGACAATCAACAACCAACAGTCTACCTCCCTAAGGCCCACCACGCACCGGGTCGCTACAACTCGACCGCCCCCGACTTCGACTCCACACTCCGCCCTCCGGCCTATCTCGCAGCATCGAAATGCTTCAGATGGCACTCGAAATCAAACTGTTCCTCCACCCACTGGGGTGGAGGAACGAAACTGGACACCATCAAGGTTCCTAGGCTAACTGGACCGCATGTCCCAAAGCCCTCGGGGATCCCCGTCCCGGGAAATCCCGCCACTCATGCTCAAATCCCGCCCGGTCCCAAACTAGTGCAAGCAGGTCTTCTCGCTCTCTCCCGAACTGGGGAGAAAGCTAATCCTCCCTCTTGCTACCAACAATCATATCCCGAGCGTCTAAGCATCCTCAATCTCTCTATGGTCGTACGCCCAACCATGGAGTCCATGTCCCAGAGGGGGAACTTAAGCAACTCGCCCCAAACGACAACTTCAAATTTCATTCTCTCATGTCTCTCAGAATACCCACCAATCCCAACTACATTCCAAAGATCGACATTCTTGGCCTCTCTCAACGCATCACTACCTCAACCTTCTCTCCAGTCGACCAAATTTCTCCCGGTGCCGACACCACGTGTCCCGGTAACCTCCCTCTCAGTTTTCAAAACTAGCACTCATCGAACTTAGCGATACCGACGGTCTCTACAACCTGTAAGACGATCCTCAAATAATACCCATGTCTCCGACCGAGTAGATCACGTCATCTACGAAGATCACGACAACCGATCTGTATAGGGTCAGAAACACCCTACGCATGAGATCCATGAATGCCGCTAGTGCATCCGTCAATCCAAAGGGCATCAACAGAACTCAAAGTGCCCATAACGCGTCCCAACGCCCGCCTTAGGATATCCTCCTGTCTCCTAACCTCACCGATGGGAAAACTAAAGGCGTAAGGTCTATCTCTGGAGCAGACCCGCACCCTCCTCAACCGATCCACAAATCATCAATCCCTGTGAATGGTACCTGATCTCGATCACAACCCGTTTTAACTCCGCCCAGAGCCAATGCACGCTTGAAGGTCTCGCCTCTTCTTTCGCAACTAACCGGCGCCCCATGATGAAGTGCCTGGTCTACTAAACCCTCGCTCAATACCTCTTAACCGGGACTCGAGTTCCTGCTAATCCCAACCTGCCATCCTATGAGTCATGTAGATTGGCACTCACTGGGTACAGAATCTCGACATCGGCCTCACATCCCTATGTGAGGTAATCCAGAGCTCATCCGGGAAAACATTCACTTATTCGCAAACCACTGGAGGTAGATCCAAGTCCGACTCCTCTCTCGTCTCGCGTGAAGGCTCGCGAGCCAACCCGCTTAATCGGTCCCGACACTTGAACTCGCAGACCGTCCGGCAAAATATATGATTGTTCCCCTGGAATCCTGGCACATTACCGCCCCGCGATAAAGCAGAATCCCTCCGCGCCAATCGATAACGACCCCAGAAGCCATCACCAATCCAACCTCGGGATGACGCCGAACTCGATATACGCCTAAAATCCTCAGTCCACTCCAGCGAGTAGTCCTGATCTCTACCGCAACCTCGACATATCGCACCTATTCTCGCCTAACCCCCAGGGAGACCACATGCAACGGCTCCTCTTAAGGTCTCTAGAGTCCTGCTCCATTTCCACCCCATTCAGGGCCTCATCTCTCTAGCTAGAACGCAGCCTACCTAACTCGGGTCGCCTGCAGGTAATCTCCATACTCTTAACACTTCGACCGCATGAACCAATGGTCGGCCACCATCGGATCTCTCCTCCCCGTGAATGCTCGTGGATGATGCCCTAAACCTCTCAAGTTAATAGATCTCCCGACTACCCATGCGAGCCAGTAATAGCAAATTCTTCGTAACACGAGCGGCCCCACAAAGGCCCTACTGAACAAATGCCTACGCTAGCCTTCAATTGCTCATGGTGCTGATCGCCCCGCGTGGACGGTCCTCCCATGTCCTCGACCTCCACTAGCCATTTACACAATTAACATGGCAACAAGAGTCATTTAACTTTCATCTCGCCTAACTAAGAATGCAGATGCCGGACATTATCGATTTCGACAACTGCTGAACCGATCTGCTCATTTTCTATGGTGCCAACAACCACTTAATTCATTTATTTCTATAAGGTTCTAAACTTTCTTGCTCATTTCAAGATTCAAATCCCAATACCATAACTCCTAACCTTAGCATTCACCCTTTTCCTATACGTATCACACCATGCATGAGCACTTCACACAACTACCACGCAATCACCATTTCAAACTCCAAGAAGTAAACCCATACAAGATCTTTAAGGCACAACACAAAATTCGAGACACTAATCATACACATAACTCGGGTAGTCAGATACTTAATCACTCTCGCGCTTAAAATATTGTTTTAATCTAAATTATTTTCAAAAATTTTATTTTCGAACATTTTATTTTTCGAAAATTTTGTCTAATTTTATTTGATTTTTATTTTATTTTAATTTAATTTAATTAATTTTTTTTTTTCGAATTTTTTTTTTTTTTTAATGAACAAAGTAAGGTTCATAAACTGAGTCCAAACTACGACTTAAACACTACCGAAGTTCAGCGCTTCAGTTGTACCCCAAATTGCCAGACAGTTTCTAATCGTCGGCAAGCAAGACATTCAGACGCTAGTTGCATGAAGCCGCTTCATGGCAAGGCTCGCTCAGGCGCGCCCGCGCGCTGCCGCTGCCACGCCACGCCGCTTCGCCAAGGTGTTTCGCGCTTTCGCTTGGGGGCTTCGCTTCTATGCCGTGTTGCCGCTCCACACCCGCGCACCCTCGTCGCGACGCCCCGCGCCCACGCACTTCAAACACACACAACAAATTCTCGTCGCACGACACCTGTGTTGTATTGCGATACAACCCGGGCTCCCGCAAATTTCTTCTATGTCACAATACAATTTTTCATCAGAATACAATGTTCTCAAGCCTTGTTTTCCCAAATACACACAATACTTATCAAGGACACAAATTTTTTTCTATTTTAAATTGAAATCACTAAAAAAATATTATATATATTTTTTTCATTTTCCATAATATCAAATAAATTTATAAAATTATTTTTTTTCCCATTTCTTCAATTTTCCAATATGTAAAATCTTAGAAAATTATTTTCTTCTCCATATAAATCAAATAAATTTAACAAAAATTTATTTCTTTACTTAATATTTCTTCTCACTTTCCAACCCAAATAAATTTAGAAAATTTATTTCGTTTTATTTTCTTCGCCACACAAGAAACCTTTAAAATTAAATTTCTTCAATTCTCATCCAATAAATTTTATTAAAAATTTATTTTCCTTCATTTTCAATTCAAGCTTTGTACACAGTACACCCAAATATTTTCTAAAATATTTTCCTTAACTCATCTATGTGCTAATCACCAAGCACACAACACTATACACATCACAAAACCATGTTATACACACAATCACTGCACTCACAAAAAATCACAATAAAACACATCAACACACGTGCACGTAGTCTCATTTTCATTCCGTGATCTGCAGTAATCCTACACCTATTCCTATCATCGATCCACCCAAGTGGTGATGCTCTCACTCAACCATGGCATAAGCCCCAAATTTTTCATCTATGTTTCTACATACCCATATCTACATCAAACCACCCACGCTGGGTGATTCGCTACTCCAACCCGAGCTCCTGTATTCTCGTATATACCTAGTTCTCCGACACCAAGTCATGACACTCCCCAAAACCCGGTCCGCTTGACTACCCGTCAACCTGCGGAATACAAGTGGAGGTCGGCCATCTGACCACTTTAGAAAATTCCAGTAGTCTCCTTTATCGGAGCTCTACCCAATTACAAACTCCGCATATAACACCCGTCCCAAGCGGGCCCAATATAATCCCCATGATAACAACACGATAAAACGGCCACTGGGCCCATAAACATCCATCAACCACGCCCCATATAGTTTTAAGAGCAGAATGGCTCTATACAACATATCAAAATAGAGAATTTGTGTACATATGGGAAACCATCAAAGCCACACCCGACTTTCTTCAAGCACTACCCTAGATGAGCCGCCCTCGCACGCTCCCTGCACTGTGAAATAAATGGGATCCCACGACTAAGTGAGCTAAAGCCCAAGAGGATCGCCTGCTCGCCACTCACCACCTGCCAGCCAACAACGTCTGAATTTTAAACAAACATCCAAGAAAACGTACGATCCTACTAACGCTCATACGACTCAACTCCGGCCCCGAGTCCACTCGACTCTCCTCACACCCCGCCTGCTCTCTTGTACGAGAATTCAATATTTTATTAGCGACAACTCCTCCGAAGCGAGATATATCAATCGTCAGTCCGACGATCGACATATATAAATTCAGGCGTGGACTACCTCCACGATATATATCAACTACCATCCGACGGTCGATATATTATTTGGCCAGACTACCGACCATTTTTCATTATTAGACAACCTCCGAACCATTTTTCTGGGGATTGTCTCTACGACTAACTCCACATTCTGTGACGTTCCCGCAAGATATTTAATGTAATGACGCCACCCAATACGTTTAATCACAAATATATAACACAAATATATTCATACATAAAATTAAATCACACAAATACAAGTATGTGAATTTATCATTTCAACACCAAAATTAAATACTTCACATCAGCTTCAAAACACAAAGCGAATTCGGGATTCAATTACTTAATCAAACACGATTTTCCCCAAAATACATTTAAGACTATCTTGGGAATACAAACCCTAGGTTTCCTGCTCTAGTTCTCAAATAATTTATCTGCTCATATATAAACTCCGCATCTCGCCGGCCATTCCCGCCTCAAATCAATTCAACACACAATCCAAACCACAAAACAACATTTCATACCCACACAGCCGTGGGAGCAGCTACGCTGCTCTTATCTTGGCTTAAAATCAGACATTCCGCCCCACGCCTGTGATCGATCCAACCGCCCCTAACTACCTAAATCGACTCAAACATCTTAAAAAACACTAAAATCTTTAATAAAACCCAAGAGGAGAAATCCTACCGAGAAATAAGAAACTCACTGAACTGATACCACGCTGCACTCGCCCAGACGTTTTCCTTCTCACCCCGGTTCACAACTGGCCTGATTACAGATAAACCCTGTATAAGTCATTTCCTAAAGCCTCTCTCAACGCAGTGCAAACATTGACCCAAAAATTGCTTCTCACGTTGGTTGGTTTCATAAGGAAGAGGATGAAGTACTGTCGAAGATTTCGTCCTCTACCACTTAAAACAATTCTCTAAAACGACATTTATATCCCTTACCGACCGATATTCGCACTATTAACATCCATTTTCACTCATTTCTCACTCATACACTGATTATTACGAAGATACGCGAGACATATTTATCGCATCGAAATCGCCATTTGCATCTCAATCCTCGACATGCTCAAAAACGGGTCGAACTAATCGTCTTAAAATTACTAAATTTTACGCTGCTTAACTGGGGATTTCGCAGATCATTCCAACGCATAATCCGCTTCGTCAGTCCGGCATTCAGTTCACTACCTGATTTTTTAACCTAAATTACAATTTTATAATCAAATTACGATTTCGCCTCTTATTCCGTAAATCGAATTTCTGCCTTACATGTACGCCTACTCATGCATAATTACCCATGCATTATTTGGACATTTATATAAAAAAACATTAAAATTCCAAATATATTATACAATTCATCCCAACATATCAATACACGCATACATTGACATCATGTCTACTACTGAAAGAGAGACAATTCCATCAACCTAGGCTGAATTGTGATGCTACACGCCCACAACTGGGCTCTACAATAAGCCATGTAATTAAGCCTTATTCATATAGCACATCACAAGACAAACCATTGTAATACAATCGGACTTCCTACACAATTCAACCAAGTATATCACTCAATTCCAACAATGATATATTACAATCATATACTAATTGTAGCAAAATCTGGACACACCATTAAACAGCCTGTCAGAATAAATTTTAAAACTCAACATACCACGGTAGCTATATGTAGATTCGCCTTGATTCAAAATCGTAACATCAGTTCTCAACAGATATTAATTTCTCAAGGATGCATTCAAATTCTCACTTTTCCTCAACGAAAATCATTCCCAAAACCCGATAGTAGATTCGGGTCAAAATATAAATTTTTAGAAGAAATTCCTGAAACTGATCATAACTCGAGCGTATAGAGGTCCAAAGATTCTTAATTCAAGTTTCAACATCAAGCTCGTGATAGCATACCAAGGATACTAAATTAAATTCTCAGTTTTTTTTCTAATCGAAAAATCATCCCAAGAACAGTGACATCATAGAGGCCAAACAGCAGACTATTCTCATAACCCATTAATTGGCTAAACAGTTTGCGAAAGCACAAACGCACTTCTGTGGCATTAAACTCAATCAACAGCTCCATGTAATGGGAAAATAAACCAAAGTATAATCCCCTACCCTTATACAGTAGGTTAAACTCGTGAAATCTCACGGACACTTCCTAAACCCAAACCTCGATTTCGAACTCATCGTCAATCCTGCGCGAAATCTCACGTTTTCTATGACCCACGCAGAACCCTCACGAGTTAACGAACTTATTCTCACCACAGATTCACCACTCCGTTCTCCATAAGATCTTGTATAAAAATCAAAATTTCTCCTCTTTCTCTCCTTTCTTTACGTTTTCTCCTCCTTCCTCCCCTTTCTTTATTTTTGTTTGAATTTTTTTTTATTTCATTTTCTTTTTTTTTTTCCTTTTTTTTTTAAAGTTTGGATACATGCATTACACGCGCTACGTTCATCCATCTCTCATTCTGACCCATTTACGCCTAAAACAATTTATTTTTAGCCTCTCAATTTATTCTAAATAAACTCACTAAGCACTCGACTTTCTAGATTTTTCATAAAAATCTCAAGCTCGAACTGACGACTCATCACCCGTAAAATCATAAGCACATTCCGACCGGCTCCTGCACCGACGAAACTTTTTCATTACTGACAATGGAAACAAACTAACTACAGAATTAATTTCATCATCCGAAATCTAAAGAATTTTTGCAGCTTCACCTCAAATTTATTATTACATATTATTATTATTATTTTACCATTTTTCCTTAAAATTACCTGAGTTTTACATTTATATAATTTTTTAATTAAAAGATAGTGTTTGTATGATTAAAAAAAAAACTACCTCAAATTAATAGAAATATAAATTTTTTAATTATTTTATAATAAATGTATTAAATTTAGTCCATTACAACGTCTCGAGTTACTACTGGTTGGCAAACTTTGAAAACGACATAGATATTTAACATGGAAAGATTTGTTCACTTCCTTTCCATGAGGCTTTTTTTCTTTCTAGGAGGCCCTAAAAACAGATGCAAACATAAAATAACATTGACTAGACCAATTTAACGCGTGAGTTAACGAGACAAAAATTTTCAATGTGATCAATAAAATCCACAATCAATTGATAAGTGGGTCCCGGTTTCCCTTGACTACTCGATAGATATTTGTATGGGTGTTTCAGCGTATTCGGAAATAATTACAAAGACATGTATAAAAAATATAAAATATATGATTGAGTACCATTTTATAAAAAATAATTATGTTTAAGATATAATAGTATTTAGATAATATATTGATACTGTTTATTATCGTAATATTTAGGACATTAAAATAGTACTTACCATTCATTATGGTAAAATCTAAATCTACTATTCCTAAAACCCAATCATTTTTTATGAAACATTTGAAATATTTTACATTTTTTACGCTTTCTTTCAAATTATTCCCAAATCTGAAACACAAGTTTCCCTATTATCATTTACTCTGTCTAAACCTTTCTCGTGGTATACTCCATTAGTTTGTGTTGTACGATTGCTCTGTCGCTTCTACCAGGGCTCAGCAACCTATAAAGATGTTTCTTCTTCAGCACTTGCTTCTGATCCTTATGCTCCCACTTAGCAGCTCCATCGACACCCTCACTCCCGACCAACCCTTAAGAGATGGTGAGCTTCTACTCTCCAAAGAGTCCAGGTAGCTTTTGGCTTCTTCGTCCTCATAGAATTTCACACTACGCTATGTTGAGTTTGGTATAACACACCCTGAATAAACCGTTGCTCTGGGCTCTTAACCCACCATCCGGCTGACACGATTCAAATTTTGGCTTAGCCATTCGACCCTTCAACGCCGATACTTTTGTGACAAGAAATAAAAATTGAGTGATACGTCAGATACAGAAAATAATAATAGCAAGAGATCTTCGTTATATAAACACATTGGGCGCTTTATTCCATATTAACCAGATTTTGTAATTTCTCTCAAATTGATATTAAAGTTTTTTCCTCTACTCCTGGTTTTTTCCTGCAAGGGTTTCCACGTAAATATTGTTCCTTGTTTTGTCATTCTTTATCAGGCTATCGATCATACGTTTATTGCAGCCATTGAAGCTAATCTCACAATGGCAACCATGAAAACACGTAAATCTCTGGCTTGATCACAAAGATCAAATTTTTGTTGTAGGTTAAGATGCATCATGTCTCACAAGGTAGATGAACTGGATAAAGTGTCATTTAGGCTTGACAAGCATGCCATCACAATAAAGACAGAGAAACGTGAAGGATCAGAAACACTATCTCATATTCACTCTCATTTATCGAACTCAGATCGCAAGACATTCCAAAGAGAGGAAGATTTTGATGCGTTATGGTCGTAAGTCAAGAGTCAGCATGAAGAAAAGTCTTACAAGTAAGTCTGACTTAAAGCATGGCTGCATTTGAATTATATATAGAAAGCAATGCCTTTAGAAGAGCATCTTAATACCTTTAAAGAAATTGTTACGTATTTGGAAACTTTGGAGGTTAAATATGAAGAAAAGATCTAGGGTCGATGTTGTTGTGTCTACTTCCTAATTCAGATGCGACTCTCTCAAAGACAATTTTACATACGATGCCAAACCCTCCTAAATGAAGTCTATGAGGCCCCGTTTCAAGGATAAAAATGAAGCAATTAATTGTAGGGCCTACACATAGATACTTTAATTACTAAAGTCCAACATAGAACTATGAAGCTTCTAGGATGTTGTATTGAAGAAGAAGAGAAAATGTTAACTTATAAATACTTGCCAAACAAAACTGGACTCTTTCATTTTGGTATCAATGTTTTATCTCCTATCATTTTGGCTTATATCTTTTGCTTCTTGTCTTTGCATAATCAGTAAAATACTTTGATGCTTCATATCTTTTGTGTAGATGAAAATAAAAAGATCACTATTGAATCGGGAGAGGCGTTTTGAAATCGTTATTGAATTGCCGAGGGATCTTATCTTCATCAGACTCATGATTAAGAATCTATTCATGAGATTTAAAAGCAAGCAATGTTCTATTAGACAATGATATGATCCTAAAATTAGATTTTGCATAATTAGATTATTTATGGAATCAAATTGAAGGTAGCACAAATCGAGTAGTTGGAACATAGTAAGTATCATATTAGATATCAACAAAAAAACACATGATTGAAACCTTAATAGTTTTTCTTGTTTTTTATTGCAGTGGTCATATGTCACCAGAATATGGAATGGAAGGATTATTTTCAATAAAGTCTGATGTATATAGCTTCGGGGTTTTGCTATTGGAGATTATTAGTGGGAGAAGAATAACTTATTATTGTGATAGTCCTTCAACTTAGTTGGATATGTGAGTAAACTAAACCTTGTTCTCATTTTCTTTAATATCAGTTGCTTACAAGAGCTACCATATTGGGAAAAAATTCAGGTTTGAGCCTATGGAGAGAAAGCAAAGCCTGACATATTAGATCTAACACTTGAAAATCAAGTCATGGAAATGAAATATTGAGATGCATCCAATTGACTACTATGTGTGCAAGAATTGCAGGGATCGACCTAACATGTTGATAACAACTTCATTCTCCCTTTCCTCCTGCAAATTTACTTATTATGGTGGTACCATAATGGTGCAGTCACCTAATACAGGAACTTGTTCTGCAAATGAGGTAACGATAACTTTGATGCACGCTTAAATGATCTAGCACTTATGTGTAAATTTATTTCAAGTGACAAGAAATCGGGCAAATGATAACGACAAATTTTTTTTTTATTTTGTAACTCTTTTTTTCTTTTTAATTAGATGTAATTATATTATTTATGTGGATGAAAAATAACATAATTATTTTTCTTACATAATTGGCTAAATCTTGTATTCTCCAAGGTTTTTAGGTGCATATTAAAGCAATTGATCAAACTTATTTGTTCCATTGCTAGCTTAGTTGGGCCTTTAAACAGGGTCTTTAGTTGATCAATTCCTAATTTGGAAATGAGGTTGCACTAGTATTTCTTTATACTTGGATTGATACAGATATATTGACAGTTATTACTTAGCTAATCAATCAAGGTTTAATTCATAGCACTAACAATAATTAATAATAATAATAATAATAGTCAACGAGGTTTGGCTAAGTGGTTAAAATGGTTGGACATAAGAAAAGACCATATTCCATTCCATAAGAGCAAAATAACACAAACTATATAAACGGCAAGTTAATAAATGTCAAAAAAATTATATGTCTTACTATTGTAGTTTAAGAATCATTTAAAATAACGTCCATTTATCCAAAAATGATAATAATAATCCCTTATAAACTTTTTTATATTTATTCATTTGTGCATTAGTAGTATTCTATTCTATAAGACTTAAACATGTGACCTCCCTCTACACCCACCCCCTCACGGGCAATTCCTTGCAAACTTGGTAAGCCATACAGACGTTTAACATGGAAAGATTTATTTGTCCTCCTTGTGGTCTTGTGTCTTTCTTCTGGAGGTCCTAAACAGGTGTAAACATAGAATTTATAACAATGACTTGACCAGTTTAATGTGTGACGGTCGTATACGTCGATCTAAGTTTTAGTGTGTGATCAATAGAATCCGCTGGCAACGAATAAGTGCCAGCGTTATCTTCACGTCAGAGGGGGCCGGCAAAATCGTATGCTGCGAATATCGAAGAACACCTCGTCTTTTTCCACCCTTCAAATATCTTAAATCGCGTCAGTTTTAGGTAGATATGATCATTATCACCTTCTACCCATCAAATATGGAAGAACTAATCTGTCTCTTCTACGGTTCTACGAATCCGGAAACCATCAGTTCATTATGAAGTCACGTATGCATTCTGTAAAGATGTTTCTTCAGCACTTGCTTATTCCTTAGTTCCACTTAGCAGCAGCTCCACTACTATTGAGCCACCATCACCCCAACCACCTTTTAAGAGATGGTGAGCTTCTAGTCTCTAAAGAGTTCAGGTTCTGCTCAGCTTCTTCACTCCACAGAATTCTACACTGGGCTATGGTTTGAGTTTGGTACAATATAAATTCCTGTAACAAACAGCTTATTGCCTCAACAGAGACCATCCTATCAACGGTACCTCCGGAGTCCTCTCCATCGACACTACTTCTGGAAACCTCCATCTGTACCGGGGAAACAACACTACTCATGTATGGTCCACAAACCATTCCATCTCATCAGTGAACGCTATATCTAGGGTGGCTCAGCTCTTAGATACCGGAAACCTAGTGTTGATGATCCAAAATGATAACAAGAGGGTGGTGTGGCAAGGCTTTGACTATAAACTTATTTTTTAAGGATTTCTAGGTTTGTGTAATATTTGAACTGTAAGAACGTTAAATCGTATTAATAATCATAGAACCCAGTAATATTACAGATCTTAAGATTTCATGATATTCACATTTATGCAAAATAAGAATTTGTCGTTACTAACCTCGGATCCATAAGCAATGACAATGAGTCTTCACTGAAAATCTCATCTATTTCTATTCCTTACCCTTTATTTTCTTCTCTGCTTTCTAATCCGTGATGGTGAAATTTTTTTTGAGAGATACTTTTATGGGCAGTGAGAGGACCCTTTTGAAATGGATTGGTTTAAAATTCAAAATTTTAAATCCTTTACCGCTTCCATCAAGCGGGGCCACCTTAAACCAATGAATTAAGTACTGGTACATTAAATCTACATTACCACGAGTCAAGAATAATTGAAACATTCTACATTCTCCCAATTGACTCATGTGATAATGTGCACATTTCATTCATTCATCACATCATCATGAAATCATACTACAATAAGAACTAACAAGAGTCATGGCGGTTGTATGTCATTATATGACATAGTTCCTTCGATGCACCACTATACTAATTCTCTTCTTTCTGCAACCATTATTCATAAGTGAGATATATTTCGAGGTCCAAATGTTAATATCTCCATTCAAAGTAAGTCATTTACTAATCATCAAAATTATGTATACACATAAGGTATAAATAGAAAATTCATAAACTTGTATATTAATGAGCTCAAGTGTCAATATACATTAATACTGAATCGGATCATAAATAATTAGACACGGAGGCCCATTCTTTCAACATGACCAACAAATGCTTGGGCGGTAACCCTTTGTCAAAGGATTAGCAATCAGAGCTAAGATTGGTGTCAAGGCGTTCTATTGACACTCTTTGCTCTCAACCTCTTCTTAACAAATAAAGTATTTTCTAATTATACGTTAGCACTTTGAATACTTATCATTCTTACTGAAGAAGACTGGGCCGTGTAATTGTCGCACATTTTCAGCGTGGTCCGCTTACATCACAAGAATCCTAAGCCCCGAAATAAAGTCTCCGCAGCCCATTTAGCTTGAACCACGGTCAGCAGCACCAAATTCTTCCATGGTAGATGTAGCAATCATCGATCGCTTTAAGGCCTTCCAAGAGATGGCCCCTCCAGCTAAAAGATACAAATAGCCACAAGTGGAACTTTCTGTGTCTACACAAATTCAAGATAATCCGAGTTTGAATATCCAATTACTCAAGATGACTCGATCTCCTATAAGTAAGCATGCATTCTTTTGTTCCTTGCAAATATCTTAGAACCTTCTTTGCAGCTTTCCAATGATCTAACCCAGGATTACTCTGGTATCTTCCTAACATTCCCACTGCAAAGCATATATCTGGTCTTGTACAAATCAGCATACACATTCCCAATGGGCCATGCATATCGAATCGCTCCATTTGTTTTCGCTCCAAATCATTCTATGACATTGCAAGAGACTTAAATTTGTTCTTTTGAATTGAACGGGGAAAAAGAGCACTCGCATTCTCGAATCTCTAAAACTTTATTTATATAGGATTCTTTTTGAGACAAACCTAACATTCCCAGATCTATTCCTAATATCTCTATCCTTAATCACATACATCGCTCACCCATATCTTTCATTTCAAAGTTATTAGGAGAGAAACTTTCGTTTCATATAAGAGATAAAGATCTTAAGCTGCTAAAAGAAGATATCATCAAACATATAGAACTTAAATATAAACTTACTCCCACCGACTTTCAGATATATACATCGATCAACAAAGGTTTCTTTAAACTCAAAGAAACAATAGTATCATAAAGCAGATACCAGCTAAGCCTGAAGCTTGTTTAAGTCCATATATTGACTTTCGCCTTACACACCATATGTTCTTTCCTTTTTCTATAAAACTACTGGTTGATCCATATAGGTCCTTCATTTAGATTTCATGTAAAAGGCGCTTTCACATCCATTCGATGTAACCTAAATCATAATGAGCTACAAAGCCATGATAATTCTAAATGAATCTTTTTTAGAGATTGCAAAAGGTCTCCTTATAGTTAACGCCATCTTCCTCGATTAAACCCTTTGGCAACTAATCCGGGCCTTGTAATCGCTCTAAATTACCACTGAGTCACGCTTATCTGAAGACCTCATTTGCAACCAACCTTTTTCCGTAATTCAACAAGATCCCGTGACTTCATTCTCACTCAGACTTTAACTCATCTATGGCTTCTAAACTATTTATCAATTAATATCATTCATGGCTTCAGGAAAATGCTCACCGGTCATTTTCACCCTAAGTCACTTGCCTGCAGGTATACCACGAATCAATAGAAATAAATGACCCTTTTCTTCGAGGTCTCCTCAATGCTATTGGTCAGGATTCATCTACTTCAGTTCATTAATCATAATTTCATTATGAGTACGGGATCATTAATTTGTCCTTCATTGTCTATCGTATTATTAACGTTCAATAACTCGAGGAACAATTGGAGGAAGAATAGCTTGATTAGGGGATGCACAAATGGGAATTTGTACCCTCACTTTAATATCCACTTTTCTATGTTTCTCTCCCACTTACTTCATCATTCTCACGAACCTAGCATTCTTATTTATAATATCCTTGTAATATGGTTAGGGCAATAAAATCTAAACCCTTTCGACTTTTTTGGATAACCAATGAAATAACCACTGATTGTTCTTGCATCCAATTTCTTTTCGTGTGAATTATAATATCTAATTTCTGCGGGGTAACCCCAAACATGTAGGTGCCTTAGACTAAGTTTCCTTCCCGTCCATAGTTCAAAAGGTGTTTTTTGAATTGCCTTACTAGGAACCCTATTTTGCAAATACATGGCAATTTTTAGAGCATAAGTCCACAAATGAAATAGGTAAAGATGCATTACTTACCATACTTAACCATATCTAATATCTATTACGCCTTCTCGATATACCATTTTGTTGTGGTGTACCTGGCATTGTGTATTATGCACATATACCACACTTTTCTAGAAATCTAGCAAATGGACCTAGGTGTTGTCCTTTTCCATCATAACTTCCATAATATTCACCATCTCTATCGGATCTTACAATTTTTCAGAGATTTTTATCCAATTGCCTTCAACTCATTAATGAAAATTTCTAAGGCATTTATAGCCTGAGATTTTTCATGTAGCAAATAGACATAACCATAACGTGAAAAATCATCAATAAAAGTTGTAAAATATTTTTCTTTATTAAAAGAACTGACATCAAAAGGTCCATATCGGTGTGTATATTTCCCAAGAAGTCGTGTGCTTCAGGGCCTCTTCTTTGTGTGTTTTGTTTGTTTACCTTTAATACAATCCACATACACTTAGATCAGTAAATCCAAGTTTGAAGGATTTCATTCTTTACTAATATTTCCATTCGCTCTTGAAATATGCCCAAACCGTTTATGCCACAAGTGCATTGTTCATTACAAAACCACGTTTAGTACGAATATGATGCAAAATTAATATAAGAGTTTCCAAACATATAGATTGTCAAGAGTTACTTATAATCCATCGTTACAATGTACTTCACCACCAATCATACATGTGTTTTTGTACAACTGAACAACCACTACCAAATTTATATACATATCCAAATTTTACTGTTGCTGGAAAGGAAACTAATTTAGATATACTAGGTACATAAAAGGTCTCCAATAAGCTCTAACAGATGTCCATCATTCAAGAATATATAAGGTAAGTCCCAACAATTTTCCATCGAGCTATTCATCATTCATTAGGACAAATTTCTCATTTGGTCTTGTGGTTTGGATTGAAAGGAATCTCTGCATTATATTAGAAACATGAGTTGTACATCTAGAATCAAGCCACCAAGTGTTATTAGGAACTTTAGCCAAATATGATTCGAAACATACATAAGCATGATGTTTACCTTTCTTTTCGAACCAAGCCTTACGTCTGGGACAATCCTTTTGGAAATGCCCAATCTTCTTACAAAAGTGGCATCTATCAACTTTAAGCCCCTTCTTTTGAATCTTAAAAGCAGCCTTCTAACTTTGCGGCCCTTCCTCATTTTCCGTGCCCTCCTCTCTTTTCTTTCAGCCTCCCGATTGGTCACATAATTAATGGAGTGAATTCCTTGGTTTTAAGTCCGGCCCTTCTCGAACTAGCATACTATGTTCATGCACATTCCACTTGTCCTTCATGGTATTATAGTTCATTTGGAAGGGACTATCACTTGGTAAGAGTTCAAATGAATCAGACAAGGAAACTTTCATCCACTCATTCCTAATGACTTAAGCCTTGGCGATAAATTAGTCATCTCTAATTACATGTTCATGCATAGTACGAAACTATCAAATTTCATGGTGGTTAAAGTACTCATTATCGTCCCAAAGAAGACTTATCACCGTTTGGGGAGCGCTCTTCCACAAACTTCTTATCACCTTTAAAGATTATCAGCCAGGGAGAGAGTCATTTTAATGTTGTTTGCTATGCTCACCAGATGTACATCAAACTCAACTGGCTTGACCTTCCCAGTTTTATAATGATTAATCTTTCTCTCAAGAGTGTTCAAAATGCAATATCCGCCTGATTTTCTTCAACCCTGAGTGCCAAATCTAGATTCATTACCCCAAGGTAAAAATGGATTTGTTCACTCCATTCAGAAAAATTAAGACCATTAAAAATTGAAACAGACGAGAAATGCGAGTGCACATGCATTGTTACTGCAAGAAATATCATAACATTAATGTTTGGATCTTGATATTAACATGCTTAATAGACTAAGAAACATATCAGAATATAACACCATATATTGATGTTCACCTTTGGCAATCCATCAATATACTACATACAACATAATGGATGCTAAGAAATTTATCTTAATTTGATAAAGATAAATGCAGTTGTGGGATGTAGATTTCCATTATCTTTGGATATATAAACACAACATAACTACTATTGCATTCATATTACCAATATTCATGTACATAAGTTATTAGAACAAACAATCAACCTTTGGGTGATCCTTAACTGTTCTAACAATGAATCACAATCATTCACAAAATTATTCATATCACATCATTTATAGCATCTATTATGAGAACAATTGTCATTTCTTAAATAAATAAACATCATAAATAAATAAAACAAAACATTCAAATTGAAAATTATAACACTTATGGGTAGGCCACTTGGTGACTAACTCAATTTTGATTACAAAAATTTCACTTATTTATTTACTTATGTATTAAAAGAAAATTTTCCTTCAAATGTTTCACATAAAAGGTTATATACATAAATATTGCATAAAATGATATAGCATGTATTGTAGTCTGATGGTTTTAAAAACCCTTATAATCAAGGAGAGATACCATTGGTCCTGGGTTCAAATCCCTTTTTGTTAAAAATTTTGGTTTTTTATTTATTTATTTTTATTATTAAACAAATTCAAATATCTTGCTTCCATTCCTTTTGGAAGGATAATTATTAATTTAATCGATAGTGATTCAAAATGAAACGCCTAAGATAATTATGTAATACTAAAAACAATACTATAATCTCATCACAACACTAGATCCGTGATTCGTAAGGAATATTTGGATAATTTAACACCGATAAACATGAATTCAAAATTGTAGATAAATATATATATATATATATATATATATTATATATATATATATATATATATATATATATATAAATCTAAAACAGAATATTGAACTACGGAACATTTGTTGACCGAGAAACCAAAACAAGAGATAAAAATTTATCGGTTTCTTAATAAATCGATGCAATGGAAAGAAACATTCTGCAAATCCTAAAATTCGAAAAAGGTGGAAGCAGACTAACAAACTTATTCATTTTGCCCCTTATCCAAATAAAAAAAAAAAAAAAATACATGCAGGCTTAATAATCTATAATTGGGAATATTGAATATGTAGTACATAATCAATATATTTTAAATTGTCTTACGCACATAAGACAAAATATTGTAAATCACCAATAATCAAGTTCATTCTAGGAAAATCATGAATCTCTAAAAATACATCGCTTTTTGATAATTAATAATGAACTTATTTTTAAGGATTTCTAGATTTGTGTAATATTTGAATTGTAAGAACACAATCAGATTAACATCATAGGAACCCAGAATATTACAGGATCTTAAGATTTCATGATATTCACATTTATGCAAAATAAGAAATTGTCGTTACTAACCTGGATCCATAATGACAACGAGCCTTCAAGCAAAATCTTATCTATTTATATCCCTTTACCCTTTCTTTTCTTTCTCTAGCTTTCAATCCGTGATGCTGAAATTTTTTTTAGAGAGACTTTTATGGGCAGGGAGAGGACCCTTTTGAAATTGATTGATTTAAATTTCAAAATTTTAAATCTTTTACCGCTTCCATCAAGCAGGTGCCACCTTAAACCAATGAATTAAGTGATTGTAATATTATTATCACACGAGTCAACTAAGAATACCTGAAAACATTCTTACATTGACTACCCCACAGATAATCTAATTCCTTACATGAACGTCTCTACAGGTCCATAACTGACCTAGGAACTGGAACATACTCATTTGGGCTTAACGCCATGGGTCTTCAACTTTACCTACCAGGGTTCTGCGGCCGCAGCCAGAGCCGGTCACTAGAACGGGATACGGTTCAGCGGTGCGCCGGCGATGAAATATAAACTCATGTACACATCTATGTTTCTCAACAATCAAGACGAGATATCTTATATGTTTACCATGGTCAACGCGTCGGTTCTCTCGAGGTTGACGATCGACCCCGACGGCTATACGCAGCGGAGCTGCAAGTACGAATCCCATGAAATGGTTATTGCTTCGTCACAGCCCCGCGGACCGGTGCGACTGGTATGGCCGGTGCGGACCCAACGGCAACTGCGGATGAAAAGAATGCTGAGTTTGAGTGCACGTGCTTAGCGGGTTCGAGCCTGGCGTCGGCAAGTGACTGGTTCTTGAAAGACGGCTCAGCTGATGTCTCAGGAAGGAAGGGAGCCAAGGTGCAGGCGGGGAAGGGTTTGTGGCGTTGAAGCTGCGAAGCTGCCAGATACATCTGCGGCACTTGTGAACATGAATACGAGCTTGAAGGTGTAGAGAGGAGGCCTGAAGGACTGTTCTTAGTATACGCGACTGCAAATGTGAGCGGAAGTGAAGTGGGTGCCTGTCTTGGTATGGGGATTTGATGGATACAAGAGTGCTTCCTGAAGGGGGCTAGGATTTATATGTACGTGTGGATGCCATCACTCTAGGTATTTTTGCTAACATTTAATTTTTGAGGTTTCATGGATATGGTTTCTCTCTCAGATTTATGATATCATTTTTATGTCAAAAGCAACTTTTAGCTGAAATTCACAAAAGGTTTTCAAGTGGAGAAAAGGGATGATGGCACTTTTGGGTAGTGGAGCTTCTGTGATGATGGTTCTCTTGGTCTCATCAGTTTTTTACTCTTACGAATAAGATGCGAAGGTAATCAAACATAAATACTTCAGAAAAGTCATAAATTTCTAAACCTACCCAGTAAATAATCTGGGGATCGATGACTCTTTTTTCCTTGCTTTCATGGTATTACAATTATATTCTTCACGGTATTTTCCCACACTCAAAGAAGACATTTATTGTTCTACTTCCATGACAGGGATAGGAAGACAAAACAAAATGTTGTATAATTTGAGACCTGACACTGCATGGCTTCAAGACTCTCCGTATGAAGATGATGAAAGTACATACCCTGAATTACAATTCTTTGATATGAACACCGTAGCTGCAGCCACAAATAATTTCTCTTTTCAAAACTAACTTGGACCTGGTGGTTTTGGCTCAGTTTATAAGGTAGTGAGTCATTCTCAAATATTGTATTACAATTACTGTAATCGTTGGACTTCCTTTCATTTCATGATCATTAGCTAATTAGCCGAATTTTTCCTAATTGCGAATAATCTAATTCTGTATGATTATTATCAGGGTCAGCTATCTAATGGACAAGAAATAGCTGTGAAAAGATTATCAAAGGATTTAGGGCAAGGGAAAATAGAATTTAGGAATGAAGTGACACTAATTGCAAAACTCCAACACAGGAATCTTGTGAGGCTTTTGGGTTGTTGCATTGAAGAAGAGGATAAGATGTTAGTCTATGAGTACTTGCCAAACAAAAGTTTAGACTCTTTCATTTTCAGTATGTATCATTTCTTTCTCTGTCATTTTCATTTCTTTAGTCTTCTAAGGTCCTTTCATAATCAGTTGGAGCAGTTATTAGTATATTCTAACATCGTTTTACTGATTGATTATTCATATAACTTTGGGCCATATGAAACAAAGAAGTCATTGCTAGATTGGAAAAAATGCTTTGAAATTATTGTTGGAATTGCTCGGGGGATCTTATATCTTCATGAAGACTCAAGATTAAAAATCATACATAGGCACCTGAAAGCAAGCAACGTTCTGCTAGATGCTGAAATGCTTCCAAAAATTTCAGATTTTGGCATGGCTAAAATATTTGGAGGAAATCAAATGGAAGGAAACACAAATCGAGTGGTCGGAACATAGTAAGTACCGTCATGTTTGAGATGCTAATAAAATATAATATTCATTGTGTTTTAATGGTTTATTTTATTTGCTATTACAAAGGGTTATATGTCACTCCGAGGCAATGGAAGGGTTGTTTTCCACAAAACTGGCGTCTATAGCTTTGGAGTTTTGCTATAGAATCACATCGGGAGGAGAAATAGCACTATTATCGACTGGCCCATATATTAACTTGGTCGACATGTGTGTAAACTGACATTTGTCGTTTAACTCCTTTATTTTCTTTCTTTATACATAGTAAGCTAATAGAGGTAAATTTCTCAGGTTTGGAACCTATAGGAAGAAGATAGAGCCTTGGATATAATTGATTCGTCGCTAAAAATGCCATACCCGAAAGATGAAGTATTAAGATGCATCCAAATTAAGCCTTATGCGTAAGAATCATAAGAAATCTTCTCTATGTTGATTTATCATTTTCATGTTGGGTAACAACTGACCCTTCCTCTTCCCAAACGTCTCCGCATTTACTTCAAAAACAACTCAATAAGGTACACCGACCATCCTATGGCAGGAAGGCTTCTATCTATAACACCGTGACTTTATCTATACTTCAACTCGCTAAATGCTTACACTCACAAGTAGTAGATAATCCTCCATGACGGCAATCTTGTGTATCCGTAGGCAATGCCATTAAGAGAACATCCTTGGTTTAATGATCATATTTTTGATAATCGAATCACTTTAATGTAATTGTCTCAAGCCAAAGATAGGATAAGTATGCTCAAAATAAGTAAAGTATGGGAAGCTTGTAGGTATGGTTAAAGTTCAAACAATCAATCATCCCCATTCGGGGCGGACGATGGGGCTGCAGGCTACACTCAGGTATTTTTAAAATTTTTTTACCCTCGTTATTACCCACCCCCACTTAGCCCGACCACTCTCAACACCCAGCCCCCAGCCACTCTCCTTTGTACCTTTGTTTTTGCTTTTTGTCCGAACTCACGCCCGAGATAAAAAGGATTTGCTTGGGTCTCTGTGTTGCTTTGTTAATTTTTTTTTTTTTGAATCGTTTCAGAGTTAGTCTGAATGCAATGTACCCTCGCGATTTTTCTGGTCTTAGATCCGATTGGAAAATCGCCGGCAATTTGATGAATTAGCAAGACTCGCTGTGTTCTCCCCAAGCATATTATTTAATGGAGGAAGTTTCAAAGATAGTTCATGTGCTTGCCTGCCGAGGACGGCTTGAGCAGTTCGATTCAATAATTGCTTCAAAGCCACTGGTTCAATGCTTTTTATTGGAAATGGAGATTTGTGGTTTTATTTTGTTTTTCAATAATTGATGGAAGGATGGAGGCTGAATTTTACAAATGCTACTCCGATTTTTCACATTTACTTTTTCTCATGCTTTCAAGAACCTCAACACTGCTTGATTTGTTCTTAGAGATTTTTTTTTTTTTTTTTGGGGTGGGTGGGGTAGGTTTGCAGGGTGGCTGGTTTTGGTGTGGAGGTACAAGAAGTGCTGAAGAGTTTTTACATGAGTCTCAACTCTCAAGATCGTATATTAAATACACTTTTTTTAGCTTTTTTTTCTCCTTCCTTTCCTGACAAAGCTTTTGAAGTGGTACCTGAGTTTCCATTTCTATTTTTTTTTTTCTTCTTTCTTGCAATTCTTAATGGTCTCCATGGATCTAGGTTTGGGTTTAGCCAACATTAATGCTCGCATTTGTTGCTCCAAGGATTTATGGGTGACCCTTTATGAATCGTCATATTTGTGGTTATTTATTGTCGAGATAGTAATTTTGGGAATCAATATTTTTAGTCAGTTTGATGTTAGCTAGCATGAGTTCTAGTCTTCGTGATTCAAGTAGCTTCTATCGAATTAAATTGTGAAGTCGCGCCTCGCTTTTTCATTTCCTAAAATGTCTAGAAAATTTATTCACAGGTTGCAGCTTCAGATGAGGATCCTTCCTTTTTATTATTTATTTTTCGGCACCTCATATTAACCTCCACCTTGGGCATCTGCTATGCTTCAAATTGTATTATTGATGGTGTGGCAATGACTCCCCAACTCGCCCACTTAAACCTTGGCTGCACACCACCACTCATCCTCCGCCCTCCGTTTTGCCTCTCAGACCTCGTCTCCATCTCCGCCCAGACTCCGCCGAATCCACACGCCACCGCGAGCCTTCACGAGTGCCACTTTATTTCAAAAGAGGGATTGCAGTGTGCCATTTTACCGTGACTCCGTGAGTCTCGAGCACTGCAGAAGCCCATGTTTATATTTTCAATTAATTTGCTATGCCGTTATGCTTATTTCTTTTAATATATTGAAGTGTGATAGACTAAGAGTACGATGGAGGTTAGGAAGCAGGCCTATTGAAACCCTATTTGTGTGAATTGATTTTTGTAATTGAATTGTTTTACTATGTGAATTGGATTTTATTGATTAAATCTTATCATCTTTAATTGAATAAAATATTAAAGTTAGTTTAATTCACATTTGATTCTAACTTTTTTAAATGGTTATATGTAATCTAATTCTCTTATTAGGTTATTGATATAAATGGAATGATTAACAACAAAGAAAGGAAAAATCTTTTTTCTTTCTTTAAATCGAGATAATAGTCCTTCTTCATCAAAATGTTGATAATTTAGTTCCCAATGAACAACCTCCTTTCTAAAATGTCAAAGAATTGAAATTAGTACTTCTATTCAAATTTAATCTAGCCATACGTAGTCCTATATATATGGCAAGATCCCTTAATCAATCGTAGATGCATTTAGACGAAAGATATTGGAGAGAATCCTATAAAATATTGACATGCACTTAATAATAGATGTTTTCAATCTCTAGCAATCAGAGAGTGTTGTTTCATTAATGTGAGTTCATTTTTATTTTGATTTTTTTACTTGAATAAATATTTACTTTTTTTTCAATTGAATATTAACATAGTTGTATAAACATAAGTTAGAAAAATTATAATTTCATTTAGCTTACATACACATATATATGTCATTACATGTTTATTAGTTTTTTACTTCTACTCTGGGTAATTTGAAATCCCAGATCCGCCGTCCCCATTGAATCTATGAGCGTGAACTGCTTCAACATTATGCCTTAAACGAGCAACCTTAAATTAATGGTTTAACATCGAGGGGTGTTTGCTTTTGATTTTTGTTGAAAGCAATTTGCTTTCGTTTTTTTTTTTTTTTTTTTAATTTTTTACTTTTTCATATATTATTGAATTCTCTTTTAAATATTTGGTTAGAAAAGGTAAAATATTTGGTTTTGCTTAATTCTTTTTATATTTAGAAAAAAAAATAAAAATAGATTTTCAAACTTTCAAACAAGAATATAGGAAAATCATACTCTAATTCGTTCTCATGCAAATAAAAAGCATGTATGTTTTTAAATTTATTTAAAAATGAATTTTCTCAAAATTTAGATAAAAATTAGAAAAATGATTTATTGTTTTCTTCATTGATAGATAGGATAGTTATTTTTTTATTAAAAATTAATTTTCTCAAATTTTGATAGAATTTAATGAGGATGATTTATAATGAGAAGGTTTTTTCATGATATTTTATGTTTAAAATAACTATAAAATTATTTATCATAATATTTTTTTTATAAATATAAAATGTCATATTAAATTATCCTTTAAATACACCAAGATGTTAAGTTATGACTTTTTTTAACCAAAAACTGAACAAATAAAGTATTAATAGAAAACAAACATTGAATACTTAATACTACTAGTAAGTGTACACTGCGACCACGTGAGATAAATTTATGATTTTGTATTTTATTTTTTTTCAAAATCATATATTCAAAACATTGTTAATTTTTTTGTGTACTTAAATATATAATTGTTTCGGGCTAATTATTTTATATGTAATTTAGATATATCTCTTTTAAGAGTTTATGATTATTACTAGTTCTTTGCATTTTTAAGATAATATTGTTGTTTTTTACTTATATTCATCATATTACATGGTTATAGTACTATGTTCTTATAAGAATTTGGAGACTCCCATAAACTCATCATAGTCCCCAACCACTTGAACTAAGGACAAGAGATATTATTGTTTTGTCATTTTTCCTTCAATTACATACAAATGTTAAATAATTTTATCATTTAATAATGGGATCTAACTAACTTTGTGTTGAAAGTCATTCTCTAGTTGTTATAAAATATATACAAACACTACAAAAATAAAAATAGATAAATCTTTGTATTTGCTAAAGAAGTTGATGTGTTTCACATTAAGACCCAAAAATAATAAAATTTAATTGATTAAAATTTTATATTACTATTGAATTGTTAACCTATCAAGTAATTATATTTTACATGCTTAAAATTGATGAAAATTTTTTTATGCATTTTCCTTATTAATTTTCAAATCTTATCACCTCGCATTTTCAATTTCAAATATATGTATAATTATTTTTGAGACGAGTGGATAAAAAAAAAATTACTTTTTAAAAGTATTTTTAACTTTCCAAATATATTAGTTGATATTTCTTTTCAAATCATATAATATATTTGTTAAAATAATTTTTAGAATAGTAATTTAATAAAAATCAACAAGAAACTATTTCATTTTAATTGAAACTTTGCATCGCTTTTCTCTGATGTAAGATTTAAATCACACAAATTGAAAACAAAAGATAAAAGAAACAAAATAGTAAACATGTAAATAATCATCATTGTATTTTCCCAAACGATTTCAATAAAATGTAAAAATTAAAATTTTTGAGTAATGATATAGAAGCAAATAAATATGCAAAGAGAACTTCTGGATTAATAGTTAGTAAAAAAATTAAATAAATAAGAAAATAAAATTCTTATTTGTATATTGTATCTCATATTTTTCTTGGAAGAATAAAATAAATTAATAAATAAAAGTGCGTAGACCCCAAATTTTGCCTCATATTCTTTTCTTTTTTAGTTTTTTTACTTCAATTTTGATTTATTTAGCTCTTGATTTTTCTTGGTCGGTAATTTTATTTTTTATTTTCTTCGTTTTTTGTGGAAGGTGTTGATCCATTCCTTTAAAGGTTTAGGGTTAGCTTTCAAAAGAGTTCATATATATTAGAATCGAGGGAAGATTAGAAGAGGAGGAATAGAGAGTTACACTAAAAGGAAACGACTAGAGAGAGAAAGTAATTACTGCAGACTTCTTTTGGTCACATACCTACTTCTTTGGAGTAGCTCCTAAAACCGAATTTCTCTTTTCTTTTTTTTTTGTGTTGTTTTATCAAAATATTTGGGGTCTTATATTTGCATCAGAACTCAATGGCTGGTTATGACATTGAGATGATGAGGAGTGGAATATGCTATTATTGTGCTATGTGTTAGAAGCCACATGCGATTATTGAAGCAAAGTTAGAGTTCCCAACTCCCTTGTGTATTTGATTTTAAATCTTGACTTGTCTTCCATGGATGGTATATATCTCAAAAGGTCAGAGAGAGAGATTCAATTGTAAGTTTTGTGTGAATAAAAGATGTTTGGGTTATATGGGAAATATTAATGCCCAGAGTTCACTCTTCATTTGCTTGAATTCTCATGTTTACACTTTTTTGTTTTATTTTATTCATTTTTCATTAATACACTCATCATGCTTCGCGCTGACGGGCCCCAAGTCCTGGTCCAGATATCGATACCATGTCGTGACACTCCAACCAAAAATCGATCGACACCTGTAAAGCAGTGTCTATCCCTACTTTCTTCACCATTTACACGTATTCTTTTCATGCCATGCAACCGCGAGCCCCAATCGACGTTTCCGCCTGCACTGAGCTCACCATTGAATACCAAACACAGTGTTGATTAACCATATCCTCACGACATACATCAAACACCAACACAGTGTCAATTTACCATGTCCTCATGACATACATCGAACACTAAACACACTGTCGATTTACCATGTCCTCACGACATACATCGAACACTAAACACACTGGCCGACATTAAGGCTGAACACCAAACACGTTGTCTAATCCCAACCATGTACCTCACACCCGACTCAACGTGATGTCCCATGACAATGCAATGCAAATGTCATTTACGCCATTTCCCATGCCTACATGTACGCTACGTGTCACATGTAACATATCTATTACACTACATGTCAAGTGTCATGGATAAATTATATTTAATACATATAATTAATTCCATTTTTATCACACATATATCACATAATTTTCACATATTCAGCATGTTATTCAATTTATAGCAATAACACACATTAGCCATTCCAGACCATAAATTTGGCCATGCTCGGTCTCGGAAATAATTTGGACTTAGTCCAGAAAGTCCAACTTTTGTAAATACCACACAAAACATCCAACACGTAATTCCCTACTCATGCCATACGTAGCCCCAAGCATTTCATATACAAACCGGTTCCGAAAACATAAGTTCCGGAAACTAGAATGGACCATTCCTCAACTGTCCATGACCCAACCCACTATTCAGCCCATGTTTTGGCTGAGCACTTCATCTTATAGTACCTCAGACTCAACGAAGCTCCAGAGTCCAAGAACATGCAACGGAGGTTCGACCAGAAAGCGCGCCGTCTCAAATTGACGCGGCCGATTCGCAAGTGTGTGCGGAAATTTGGGCACATCCCCGTTTGTCATTATGTTCGGGATTTTTCCGTCCCGGAACACAGTGTTTAGTCTCGGAAAGTCTCAAAACCCCGTGAAACTGGTCTTTGACTGTCACACAACAATAACCAAACCACACACATCTTAAATCCTCCCCTGAAATCAAGAACCGCTCCGCTCATTACTGACCCCTAGGCATAAAATAATCCAGAGTAATGAGGAAATCTCTACTGTAGCATAGTTTCTGGTCCTTACCATCCAGCTTCTACTCCTTACGCTGATAAGCTGGTTCCGGTTCCTCCTCATTTCTTTCTTCCTTCTCTTTTCCTTTCTCCTTTCTCTTTTCTTCTTTTCTCTTTTCTTCCTCTTTTTCTTTTCTTCCTTCCTTCTAGCTTTCCCTCTCTTTCTCCTTGGCCTTCTCTCCTTTTTACTTCCACGCACCTCCTCTCTCACTTTTTTTGTTTTTTTTTGTTTTGGTTTTCTCCTTTCTTCTTATCTCTCATTTTCTCCTTTCTTCTTATTGTTTGTTTTTTTTTTTTTGTTAGTTTGAATGGGTGAAATTGGGTGAGTCCATATTTTGCCATCACGACCAATGCGGGATCGAGGCGGCCTTCAGAGAATGGGGAGGCGTAAGGCCACGAAACCGTAGCAAACCTAAGCTGAAATAAAACTCCATACCGACTATCATAAGATCACGACAATATACTCCAACATACATATATAATGTATCGGATACCAAACATCAATGAGGAGATAAATCTCGATTCCATACACTATCTTCATACCTGAGATAAACGAATTATACGGAATTACAAAGAATATACTAATATTAAGTCTTTGAGTGACACCTAGATTAAATAGACAAGGATTAATAATATCATAATGCCATGTAGCTTGTAGTGAAGGAAGAGGAACCGGCGGGTTATCAGATACGAAGAAGGAGGAGGCGCGGGGACCTGAAAAATAAATTGAGGCTACTCCGGTCTCGAGTGATTAATATCCATATAATTTATACCACATCTACAACCAAAATGTTATACATACTTATAGTAATTACTTAATATAAACGCATGGTAATGAAAATCATATTAATAAGAAATTCACACATAGTATGTATACGCACAACGTTCATGTCATAACAGGCTTATCATCAATCGAGAACACTAGTAGGACCCTATACTCGATGCAGCGCCGGCTCTCTACCGATCCAATGGGGTTGCTGAGGAATGCTCGAGCCGGGGTCATAACTCCGGTCAACACTTAATCCAGTAACCTATGGCCGGCGCCCGAGAGAAATGCTCGGCCGGGGTCACTTTACTACTCCCGAAGCAAACTAATATATCATAATCCATAGCGGCGCCCAGGAGTAGCAGCTGACGGGGACCATACCTCCGGCATCCCAGAGAAAGCGTGACGGGGAGCTCATATACATAACATAAATCTGTATCATAGTCAGTTATTACGGTCATGGCAGTCGATCTGCGACCCGTTGGGTGGTATCATACTGTATCGTTCCATTACAAACATTACAAGTACAATGCACGACAAATATCACATCGGTATTTACTCATCCATCATCACAAATAAGATCTCATATACGAGATACAATAATAATAATAGTAATAATGATATCGTGTGTGGAGATGTGAATCTGACCCTAATGCCGTAGATAATGTGCTATCATGTAGGCGATGTGTTGTAAAAGCTATATGATATCAACTCGAGAATATATCGGATCTCGAGAATCGCTCCTTTGCCTCGGTACGTCACAGCGGATTTGTCGGACAATAAAATGGAAAAGAGGCACGTGTCGATAATAAGATTAGATTCAGCATCTTTCTGGGCTAAGACGGACAACCACGGACTAAGCTAGTCATAAAAAGCGTACTTATGTTCCTCACGAAATTTCGAGAACCTCCCCAAAAAGCCCCGGACAACTCCACGTAGAAAGCGGGTCGAACACGATAAAATACACTTCTAATATCCACGATTAATCGATGTCGAAGCCAGGGCCACAAACTGAAGGATAAATCCACGACTCGACCCGATCGATCTGTCTGATCCAGAATCACGATAAATTCAATTATACGATTAATAAGCTTAGATATTAAATAATACGAGTTAATAAAATGCGTTTAAATGAAATTTAATACGGTTCGAATCACACAGAATATGATTAAATACAGTATCGAGCCGGAATATACCATTTAAATTATAACTTCCAAAAATACGTACATACGTAATTAAACGATAAATAAAGCTATTATTTTTATATAAGAACATTATTAGACAATTAAAATCGATTATCGATGGAAATACCTGATGGGTTCGCCGCAGCGTTTTAGGGTGCTGATTTATTTCTGAAGCTTCCCGAATCACGGACGGTGCCGTCGAGAAGGCGGTTGTCTTTGAGCTTGCGCTTCACGTCGTAGCCGTCAGCGATGTGAGAAAAATCGAGGTTCAGGAAATAGATTACGAGACACCCAGCGAGCCAGGCTCAGGGACCCAAAAATGTAATTGTTTTCTTGAGGACCACCGGTCAAGCCGAGGTCGGCCGACAGTCTCGACTCGGTGACTCCTATAATTCAGCGACAAAACGACCTTGGAAGCGTCGATCAAGGGTGGATCTTAGGTTTTGGGGGCGGGGTTCGAATACGGTGTCGGTTGGGCGGAGGTCAGCGGCGGGAGAAAGCTTGGGGAGTGGCGAGTTAGAGAGAAAATGGCGGGTGGGTTAGAGCGATTTGAAGTTTCGGGTGAATCCAGGGTGGTCGAAGGGTTGAAGGAAGTGTGGGTGACGTTCAGGTGCCTTGGGTGGCTGGACGGTGAAAGCAGGAGTAACTGACCGGATTGGTGGCGTGGGAGAAGAGGGAGAGGGTGGCGTGAGGAGAGAGAGTCGGGGGCAAAAGTGGACTTTTCCACTGTAGCAAACAACCTAAAATCCTCATGAGTATAATTAATTACGGTGGGTCCCTAATTATGCTTAGTGGGAGGCTTGTCTGATAAAACATGATTAGGAAAATAATTTATATATATTAAGATATTTCTTGTACTTTAACATTTAATTTAATCCAAAATAATTAGTAAAATAATTATCTAAATATTTTATATGGCGAAGATAAATATTAAGGCCAAAATAAATACTTAGGGTTAAAATAAATATATAATTAGGAAAAATTTATATTAATAATCCAAAATTAAAGCAGCTAAGAGTACAGGTATTACATTCTCTCCCACCAAGAAAATTGGGTCTGATTTAAGAATAGAAACATGTATAATTCTTGGAACAGAGTATGGGTATGAGCATTCGCATCTCTGCTTTCGGATTCCCAAGTGCACTCTTCGATTGAATGATTCACCTTATAGGACTTTTGACCATTGGAATGACTTTTTTGATCGGAGTTAGCCAGAACACAGTGTCCAGTAGCCCTGTGGTGGCTCATAAATACGATAAATCCTCATGATCTCTGCTTCTTGGGCTGTGGCATGTGAAGGATGCGACGCGTGCCATGACATGGATATATGAAAAATTTGGACGATGTTGGTGGGGTGGGTGGCAACTCCGGTCGGTAGGCTCGTCCCCCGACTAAATCCGCGATCTCGAATGGTCCCACGTGGCGGGGTAGCATAACACCGTCATCACGCCTCGCGTCGAGAGGCCTTTGGGAATACATACTCACACGGAGCTCCACGTGTTTCCGCTCTTTGGGGTGCGCTGGCTCTTGCATTACTGCGGCGGGTCTCTCGACCGATCTCGAATAATAGAATCTTTTGAGTGATTTGGACGATTAGGGACCTGTAGCTTCCTTTCACCAACTTCTTCCCGTGGTGCGGTCTACACTTCTGCCATACAATGCCTCGTGGCGCCATCTGGAATACTAGCATGATGGCTGTTGTTGTGCAACGAACTCCACCAAGGTAAATGCCTGATCCGTGGCCTCAAGTCATCACACATCCTCGGCGGCCATCCTCCAGCGTCTGAATAGTCTCTCGGAGGCTTGTCCATCGGAGTACGGGGTGGCGTACTAAAGTCCAATCAGTACCAAACCTCCACGAAGCTTCATGAAACCTAAAGTGAACTAGGGCCTCTAATCGGACCACGATGACCAAATCCATGAAGATATGATCCTCTCAATATACACCCTAGCATGCACATTTCTGGAAAAGTCGTCTGCAGTGGGAGTGTCTTGAAACTTAGTCATTCGATCGTGTTATCACCCAAGCGAATCATACCTGCCCAGAAGTTCGAGGTAACCCGGTCCACAAAGTCCATGGTATTATTCTCCCCATTCACTCTGCGGAATGGGGAATTAGGCTGCAACCGACCAGGCTGACTAGAATTAACCAAGTTTGACCTCTTGGCATGTCAAACACTTGAATCTGAAGAGCTTCAGCTACATCCTTCTTATACCACGCCACCAATAATTACCTTTAAGATCATGATGCATCTTAATTGAGCCAGGGATGAATCTTGTATTTGTATGATGAGCTTCTTCAGCTAATCTCTTTCTAAGTCCATCAACATCGGGGGTGTAACCACAGTACCCGATCTCGGCGTGCAATATCCCCCGATCACAAAATCACTGCTGACCTGTGAACCTCATCCATAATCTTCATCAAGCTGTGAATTTGCGTGAAAAATTTATTAGTCTGTCATCAGGAAGCGATTTGACTACGAAATGTCTTAGAAGTGCTCAGGACTCGACACCTCCCATTTATGGCTTTGATCATACAGGTCATCTGACTCCTTAGCCAATTGTCTTCTGCGCACTATTGGTGAGGCTGCGATGATTTCTGCTCGAAGCATCGCGCACATTAACCTTGCACAGGTGATATTGATTAATACCATTCGTAGTCCTTAAGCGACTCAGAAGCCATCTTCTGTCTCGAGTTTGGCTCCCTCTGGCGAAAATGTATTTTAAACTCTTGCGATCAGTGGCTCCGCGTCTCACCATACAGTGTGTCTCCGGATCTTGATGCAAAGATCACTTTGCCATCTCAGTCATGAGTGGGGTAGTTACGCTCGTGCCTCTTGGTTACTGAAAAGCATAAGCAATCTATGCAGGTCTTCACATCCCGATACACACGTCAGGCTACTGGGCGTCGTACAACGCTCATAGCCTCTGTGCCGAGGTAGTACGACAGAGCGGAGGTCGAAGCGATCGCCGACCGAGGCTACGCCTCCTGAGTCTACGTCCCGCGAGCCTCACATTCTTACGGGTTAGCGGGTGTCGGTGCGGCGATCTCAGAAAGAATCACACTTGCGAGCAGCGATAATAGCCATTAAACCCGGGAAACTTGAACCTCGATCGCAGGTGGTTGGTCTCTTCAATCCATCAGCACATACTCTGTCTTCTTAGGATCCACTTGAATACCTTTCCCTCGTACTATGTCCCAGAAGCTACCACATCGATAAAATTCACACTTGGAGAATTTGGCATATAGTGATGCTCCTCAAGTCTGTGATACTATCCTTAAATGCTCTCATGTATGCCTCTTACTCAGGGAATATGCTAAGATATCATCGATGAACCTGATCACAAAGTGGTCGGGGAAGGGTTTGAACACTTTATTTAGTCGAATCCATAAAGGCTGGGTAGCATTAGTGAGTCGAAAGACATCACTAGGAACTCATAATGGTATTTTTCGTCTGAATCGTCTTGAGGAACATCCTCATGTCTTATTCTCGGTGATGATATCTGGCTGTAGATCGATCTTAGAAAACATGATGCGCACCACGGAAGGCGATCAAACAAGTCATCTATTCGAGGAGGCGGATGTTTAGTATGAATGGTCACCTTGTTCGCCATCTTTCTTCTTTACAAATGATACGGGAGCACCCAGGGGGAGAGTACTAGGCATGTGAAACCTTTGTAACAAATCCTATGCTTGCTCCTTGACTTCTTCAACTCTACGGAGTTCCGTCCTGTAAGGTGGTAGGAGATAGGCGTGCGATGCAACATCGATGCAAAATTCTATCTCCTGTCGGGTGCCAGCGATACAGCGACTCCTACAGGAAAACATCGGGAAATTCACGAGCAATAGGGACATTATCAACCTTACCTACATCCTTTGCGGGTGTCCCTCACGAGAACGGATAACCTGGCACCCGGCGTAACATCACTTTAAGCGCCAATGGTGATAAATTAGAGTGGTATCATTCACCACGAAACGAGCTACGAGATCCACAGGTCAGGAAAATCACTTGTTTCTCATGATCAGGGATGGCATAAATGCACGGCGGCCAATCCATACCCCAAAATAACCTCAAAAATCAAGTGTCCACATTCGACAAAATAAAATCCGCTTGAAGGTCTGCGCCTACTAAATTGAGACCACGATGGAAATATATGCCTACAGGCATCACTCGGAAGGGGTTGTGGTGATAACGGGGTCTTAAGGTGCGGAATTTGGATGAACACGACCTGATGCGAAGCTAGGAACCTGAAAGGAGTGTGTGGCACTCAGATCTAATAACATACTAGCCTGGCGCCACGAGGCCGGGAATAGTACGATACATGACATTTGACCTTTGGCGTCTGTGAGGAGTGAGTGTAAAAACTATGACACGACCACGTCACGAGGCGAGGCCAGGAGCTCGAAGAGCACATTTTCAGCCACCACCAAATGCGCTCAGGGCTCTACCTCCATATCCGCAGCCTGGCATCATCACTGTTTTGCTTTGAGAAGAGTTGCAGGTCTTATCCGATGGCCCGGGTGGGGGCAACACTAGCGAGGAGACCACTGAGGGAAAATTTCTTGTTTGGGAAATCCCAGGGGCGTGATTTGGCCGTATGGCTGGAAACTCTCACACAAAACAAGCTCCAGCTAAGCCGTGCTCTGAGGGCACGGTGCAGTCAAGCCCACTGCTTTGTGGGCACATCTTGGTGCGAGGAACTAAGCTGATTTGCTTTGTACCCAGGAGCTGAGACTCCGGCTCGCCAGACATAGCCTGCGGGCCCAAGCCCTTATCAGTCGACCTCCCATAGCCCGCCCACAGTTCTTTGTCTGCCTTCTTGTGACCCCTTGGTCTAAAGCGCTCAATCTGGCGGCACATACCATCGAAGTACCTGTGCCACCATAATCTTTGCGTTGCGAGCGGTGTACTAGTTTGCTCCTGCAATGCGGGTCTTCTTCTTGGCCGTCCACTAAGATACCATGAGGCGAGAAGGTCGGTCTCCATACGTCTCGCTAAATCCATTGACCTCAGCTACACTTCCTCGTGTACGAGGATATGAAATGTGGTCGAGCCGGTGATGTACTTACTTTCGTCTTCGTAGCCTCGCTACTGAGCTAACTCAGAACAAATTTACTAAGATATGAACCCTGTGGTGTGCTCCACTACGAGACATATCATCTCTCTTGGTACGCTCAGTTGTCTCGGTACTCTTGCCTCATGGCAAAGAAATGTAGTTATCTTAATCTGCATGCACGAGGCGGAGCCGTGTCATACCATCGAGAAGCGGCGATGTAATCCTCACCCGCTGCGTCTTAAGCCCTTGAAGTAGAAACACGCCATCTCGATGGTCGATCTATCGGATGCTCGGATCGAGGAATGCTCTCTTCTCCGCCGTCCGGAAAATCCATTTGGGTCTGGATACCCCATCGAATACAACCTCATTAAACTGGCGTCTTCAGACGAGGAATGTGATGCGGGTGAATCTGGTCCACGTGAGAGCTATTAGCGGCTGGCGCGTGATGCTCCATAAGTTCTTTGGAGAGGTATGCACCCGGTCATTGCGAATGCCTCCGTAGTGAGCTGGCCGACACGAGCATACGCTATGCTGAGCGTGCACAGGGCATATTAACGTGGCTCTTCGGCTGTGGCTCTGGCGATACTGTCCCAGGCTGGCACTGCGGGGCCTACGTCTCCATAGCCTCTCCCGGGGCGGAGTGGATGTTTGAAGGGATGCCTCATCTTGGGCCTCCCCGGGCCTCGTCATAAAGCGTGCGGCCTCGTTTCTTCCGTCCTGCGACGTCGGCTGCTTGTTGCATTAACCCTCGATCTCGGAGTCTCGTGCGAAAGTAAACACAAGACTATCGGGATAACAACGGACATACTAACAGGGCGAAGCGAAATTAGATGCAATGTTGACCAGACAGGCCCGAACTCGATCCTAATTAAGAATCACTTGGAAACTTAGACTGCAAACCATAGGAAATGAACATATAGCTACGATACCGACTTTGTCCACGACCCGTCACGGGATCGAGGCCAGGCGCTAGGAATGGGGGGGAGGCGTAAGGCCACGAAACGTGTGAAACCTACGCGAAATACTCATATCGACTATCATGAGATCACGTGATATATCGACATACATATATAATATGCTCGAGATACCGAGCATCGATAGGGAGATAAAATCTCAATTCCCACATACACCATCTTCGCCACAAAGATAAACGAGAATTATGCGAGATTACAAAATATACTAATATTCCGAAGTACTACGGTGACACCTAGATTAAATAGACAAGAAGTTAATAATATCATAATAATACATGTAGCAGTAGTGAAGGAAGAGAATTCGGCGGGTTACTCAAGAGATCACGAAGAAAAGAGGGGCGACGGGACTGAAAAAATAAGGTGAAGCTTAATGTCTGAGTGAGTTAATATCATATAATTTATACCACATCTGGCAAAATGTATACATACTTATAGTAATTCATAATATAAACATGGTAATGAAAATCAATATTAATAAAAGAATTCACATAATTATGTATACGCACGACATAGTTCATGTCATAACCTGAAACATCACATCATTCGAGAACACTAGCGGGACCCTATGCTCAAATCTTTATCGCCTTACGGCTCTCTCTCGATTCAATGAGAGGCGGCGCCCAGAGAGAATGCTCGACCCGGGGTCCTTAACTCCGATCAACACTTAATCCGACAACCTATAAGCCCAGGGCGCCACAGGAAATGCTCGACCGAGGGTCCTTACCTCCGTTGGTAATATATCATAATCCATGGCGGCGCCCAGAAGTAGCGGCTCGACGGGGGGACCTTACCTCAGGCATCCCACAGGGAGAAGCGGCTCGACCCGAGGGAGCTCATATACATAAACATAATCTGTATCATAGTCTGATTATTATCGGTGCGCACGCGGTCCTGATGTAACCCATCAGGTGGTATGTCCTGCTATCGTTCCCATTACAAAACCTTCTAG
Source organism: Tetrastigma voinierianum (assembly GCA_016808115.1). Classification (NCBI taxonomy): domain Eukaryota; kingdom Viridiplantae; phylum Streptophyta; class Magnoliopsida; order Vitales; family Vitaceae; genus Tetrastigma; species Tetrastigma voinierianum. Next base: position 210,474 of record JAEQBH010005954.1, read on the forward strand.
TACAATCATGTGGCAATATATCACATCCGGCGGTACACACTCATCCATCATCCACATGACAAATCTCATATCACGGATACAATAATAATAATAGTAATAATGATCTTCGTGTATTGAGATGACCAGATACGGCCTAATGCCATGAATACTATGCTATGCATGCAGACGATGTGTTGTAAGCTATATGATATCAACTCACAGAATATATCAGATCTCAGAATCGCTCCTGCGCCTCAGGTTGTCCTGGCGGAGCTGTCGGATAATCTAAAATGGAAAAGACGTAATCGATAATAAGATTAAGATTTAAACATACTCTAGACTCGACCAGACAACTCACAGTAGCCAAGTCGTAAGCGTACTTATGTTCACAGAATTTCGAGCGGAACCTCCCACAAAAGCTAGGACTTAACTCCTGCCAAAGCAGATTAAAGAACGATAAAATACACTTCTAATATCCTGATTAATCAGTAATAGAAGCGGACTAAACTAGAGATAAATCCATTGACTGATCAATCACAATACGGTCAGAATCACGATGAGATTCAATTGCTACAATTAATAGCTTAGATATTAAATAAATACAGTTAATAAAATGCGTTTAAATGAAATTTAATACGGTTCGAATCTACAGAATATGATTAATCAGTGAAGTAGGAATATGCATTTAAATTATAACTTCCAAAAATACGTATCGTAATTAAGCGATAAATAAGCATTTTTTTATATAAAAGACATTATTAACGAGTGATTAAAATCGATTATCGTCTGAATACACAATTAGGGTTCACCGCGGCGGGTTTTAGAGTATAGATTCTTTCACCCAGAAGCTCGAGCCGCGAAGCGGTGCACCATCGGAACCCACGGGTGAGACGGGCCCGTTAATCTGGGCACTCTTCAGGGGTCGCCGCGGGTCGGCGGTGGCGGAGAATGAGGGTTGCGGGAAATGGGTCCCGAGGACACCCACGTGAAGCCGAGGCTCGAGGACCCAAAAATGTAATTGTTTTCTTGAGGAGGACCACCGGAGTGTGGGAATCGGCCAAACCGGAGTCTCAACTCCGGCGAGCTCCACCCCTTCACTTAGGCAAAACGACCTTGAAGCGTCGGTCGGGTGGATCCTTAGGTTTGGGGCGGGGAGTTCGGATCACGGTGTCGGTTTTGGGCGGAGGTGAAAAGCGGGCGGGAGTAGCGATTAGAGAGAAAATGGCGGAGGTGGGTTCGGCGATTTGAGGCGTTTTTAGATGAATCCGGGGTGGTCTAGAAGGTTGAAGGAAGTGTGAGTGGCGATTTTCGTGCCTTGGGTGGCACAGACGGTGGCTAGAAAATGGCACGACATATGGTGGCGCGCCCAGGAGAAGAGAAGAGAAGGGTGGCGTGAGGAGAATTCAGGGTTGACTTTCACTCTAGCAAACAACCCCTAAAATCCCTCTTAATTATAATTAATTACAATTGAGTCCCACCCCAATTATGTAATTAGGGCTTAATGAGTAAAAACTTGATTAGAGAGGAAAATACATATATATTAAGATATTTCTGCTATTACTTTAACATTTAATTTAATCAAAATAATTATCTAAATATTTTATATGGCCAAGATAAATATTAAGGCCCAATAAATACTTAGGGTTAAAATAAATATATAATTAGGAAAAATTTATATTAATAATCCAAATTAAAGCAGCTAAAATTACAGAGATGTTATACTACCCCCGAAATAACCACCGCCTCCCAATGCGACCTGATAAAAAGAAATTTGCCTTCATCTGACTACAGGCAACTCTCCACGTGGCGGGCTAGGTGTCCTGCACAGTGCGATGTGGGGTAAAACCGTACCACAGAATTCTTCAGAATTTTTTGAAAACCGGTAAAAATTTAAAACATTCTACATAATTTGGTGAGGTGCTAGATTTTCTGAGACGATTACTTGGTGAAATCCATTTCTTCATCAGAGATCGAGAAAAATCTCGACTTTTTCCTCGAGACTATTCTGCCCTTTTCACGAAAAATTTAAATTTAAAATTTTCACGGGTTTTACATTGTGCACTTTTAATACTCTCGTTATGGTAACACAATATTTAGTATTTTGATTATTTATAATATTTAATTATGATTACTTATGTATTATTCTTAATAATGATTATGTATAATATTTGATATCTGGATAAGGTAATTTATAATATTTTGATTATACGTAATACTAATATTTTAATTATAATGATTAACAATATCTTGAGTAGTTCTAAGTATGGTAATTAACAATATTCTTTTTTTTTATCAAACAATATCCTAATTATGTACAATATTTAATAATTTGATTATAGTAATTAACATTATTTTCATTAAATTTAATATCCTAACTACAGCGTTTAATAATATTTAATATTAGTTTTAAAAAAATAATATTTAATATTTTGATTAAATTTAGTACCATAATTATAGTTTTTTAACAATATTTAATATATTCTTTCCAAAAAAACAATAGTTAAAAGTAATTAACAATATTCAGATTTTGATTATAGTAACTATCTTCAAAAAGATTATGATAACTAATAATATTTTCATTATGTTCGTATTATAATTATGGTAATTATTAATAATATTCTGATTATGATGCTTATATTTTTATTGTGGTAATGGTTAACAATATTCCGATTAAGATGATTATATTCTGATTATGGTAATTAATATTCGGGCAATGATATGTATAAAATTATAATTAATTGATTTTCTAGATTTTGTAATTTGTGTGTGTATTTATTTAATCTTGAATTATATTCCTTCCAAAATTTTCAGCATTTAATTTATATTTTCCTTAATGCTCATACTTATATTTTCCTTAATATATAATTGTGACGCCTCAAATCCCGGGGGTCATTTGACAACCCGTCAACCCGCGGAAGATTCGTGGATGTCGGGTAACCCAACACCACACAATTGAGTCCCCTTTTTCCGAGGCCCAAGATTTAACGAAAATCGATCTCCTTTGTACGGGGAGCTCTACCCAAAATATAACATGTGCAATTACATGACAACATGGCCCAATCTTATACAACGACCTCACCGGGTCCACATACGAGTAAAAATGGTCCGTGAGGCCCATTTGTCATACTCAAGCATATAAGCGCAGGCCCATAAAACCATGATCCATAAAGTTTAACACATCGCTCTTATACAAAACATATCAAAATTAAGCATTCTAATACATCATTTACAAAATATAAATTAAAGCTACAATCAGCTTTCTTCTCAATATCGTCACCTCTTGTGGCCTTGGAGTCTCCACACACATTTCTGTCTTTGAAAGGGTCCCACTTGTGGGGTGAGCAATGCTTTCAACCCAGTGAAATCCTACGAGGCTACTCCCCTTAGAAGTGTACATGCAATGGTCATGCAACGATAAACACTTCCTCAAAGATGGCGTCACAGGGTGGAAGCCTGCGTATCGCCAGATGAGATGCGGCTGACATGTCCCGTGTTTTAAGCCCTTACTGACTCCCTCTTGAACTTGAGTCCTAGGCTCCCTCGCATGCTTATGCCTAGAGTAGAAACTCACCACATTGGTATTTCAACTTGATAGTCCTTTATCGAAAACAAAAGCTTTTTTTATAAAATAAAAAACATTGGACAATCTCTGAAACAACTTTAAAACAAAAGCATTGGACAATCTCCGAAACCCTTTTAAAACAAAAGCATTGGACAATCTCCGATAAATAGCTTTATTGAAGAATTGGTCGGTCTGTAAGCTTTAAAGCAAAGCATTGGGCAATCTGAAAGCAGCTTGACTCTTTAGGACATTGTCCTTAGGTCGAGCACGCCTGATGAACACCATACCACGGTGTTGGTTTACAACCATGAAGGCCGTGGAGCTCTTTTGGACGTCAGTCGATGTATCGGGTCCGCCCCATTCACAGAATGGTGGCCGAGCAAACCATGCACTCCGCCCATTCTCTTAGCTGATGTCCCCGTGCATATGAAATGCAATGCAAATGTAAAACCCGAGAAAATTCTAATTTTCTAAAAAAGGGTAAAATGATAATTTCGGTCAAAATCCAGAATTTTTCTAGATCTCGGATGATGAAACAGACTTCACCGTTGGAATCGTCTCGTGAAACCTAGCTACCCCGTCGAATTTTGTGGTCGGGAACGATCGGAATTCCAGGTCTTTTCGAGGCACGGGGTGTCGGGTGTAGGGTGTCGTATGTTTTGTGAGAGACATGTGATGTGACAAAGTGCTTCTCACTACGTGTATGTATGTGACAGCATGTCACATGAATAGTGGGAGGATAAAGATAAATAGGCACATATTAAAAGTACACGTGTCAGAAACCCTTAAGAAGTCAAACTAAGGAGTTAAGAGATTAAATGAAAAGAAAAAGAACATTTATCTTCTCATTTGGCCTAGTATCTGCGGATGAGGAGGAAAGCGGATTTAGATAGAAAGTCGACTTCTTTCTAGATTTCGGGCTTTCGGATGGTCGGTTCGTCGGGCGAGAGGAGAAGTTGATCTGGCTTGCAAAGGCCTCTGGCGTAGACAGATTTGTGGAGTTTCGACAACTCCGGGAGGTAGTGGTCTTCTCCTACTTGATTTATTCTTTGGCTAAGAGCCATTCTAATGGATGGGGATTTGTTAAGGCCTGGATGACCATGTTTTCGGTTCCATCCAGTTGGATCAGTGAAAATCCCGGTGTGAGTGCGTGAAACGGTTTTGAGACCTAGGGTTTCACTGTTCACATGATCTTGTGTGTGGTTTGTGTTGCTTGGGCGGTTCAAAATGAATTGCTTAAATTGTTTATTAGCCTATGTGAGCTAATTTTGGTGTTATTTCTATGAATTGAATAACATGGTGTTGTGTGTAAATTTTTGTTAATATATGCATGTTTGATATATTAACATATGTTGTATGAAAATGGCATAATGCATTTCATATGCACCGGGCACCCTAGAATAGTAGGTGTGAGTGCATGACAAATAGATCGGAGGGTTGTCCAAATGATGAATTCTTTTGTAAAATTATTAAAAATAATAATTTTATCAGTTGTCACAGTGTGTTGGGAAAATTGTTCGACAATTCACATCGAAGGGGCTCATGGTGTTTAGGAGGATTACCCGACAAATTCTCGGTGTCGACATATTTATGTCGGAGGGTTGCCCTCTGATTAAAACAAATATTTTTTTTTTTTGAAAATGATTTTCATACATGGCTTAGGCATGTGTGAAGTCGGTGAGGACTCGGGGTGTAGGATTGGGCATGTAGATATTCAAGTAGGATCATGCATTTGCTTGGATGCGTTTGGTTATAAATACATGTGCACTTAGGTGGGAGTAGCCATGTAGGAGATTATCACTATTGGGCATTGCTCACCTTGTCGAGAGAAAATTATTTCGGTCTGGTATTCGGAAGATGACACTCACTAGGGCCGCTTTTTTAAGAAGAAAGCGGGATTGTGCTTTGATGTTTTGTAAACATGTATTAAAATTCTTAATTTTTAATATATGTTTGTATTAAATTGATATAACAGCTCTTGAAACTATTGTGATATAGTTGGATATAGTTTTGGTGGTGATGTAGACTAATGTGTGTTTACTCATGTATGGGTCTCACGATATAAGGCTGGAGTTTTTATGAGTTAGGCGGTGGTCAGTGGGACCCAAAGAAATGGGCGTCACAACAAATGTGCCATTTGCCTATTAGACCATGCATATATTACTCATGCATATTAACCCATGCATCAATTGGACATTTATATCACTGAACACATAAGTTCAATTTACGTCATCTGATTCATGCCAACGCCAACACACATACATTGACATCTAGTCATCTGATCGGGTAATGACTTACTTTATCCTCTAGGTCTAATTGTGACACCATGTCCTGAATAGCCTGAAACCATGCAATGACCTCAATCATACACAAATATGCATTTCCTAAGCCTCATGGATAATTATATCCCAACATGCATATACTTACCAAACTGACATACACGATTTCAATGTATTATTGCGCATATCCGCCAGAGCGAGGAATTTACACTTGGTGCTACTATCAAATTTTCGAAACATATGTGGGCACCAAATGTCATTCACAGGCATATGGCCAGACTCTAGACTCAAAGAGCTTTCCGTAAAGTCCAAGAACACCAAATTTGGAGTCCTAATGAAGGAGTTATGCAAGTTGCAGGCCATGAAGAAAATCAGCAACCTTCGCAGCTTTGTACTTGACGAGAGGCTATTGTATTTCGTCATTTTTGGACCTAATATAAGTTCAAATTGCATTAAGCTATATATGGATGGATTCTAAGTCAAAAATCTTTCCATAGAGTCGAAACGTGCGAATCGGGTTCGGATGAAAGCGTATGGCCAGTCAGTTGGAGCTTCTCATGAGCAGTGACCTATACGTGATTTTTTTCTTCCTTTTGGTGCTTTCGGAGCACCATTGAGCAACCCAGCAGGCCTCGACGAGACGAAATGACTCCTAGATGGAAGTAAACCCTGTGCGGAAGGTTTCCTACCTCTTGGAGTGAAGACGAAGCTTTTCGAAGACCCTAAAGCTCGAAACCCACGGCCTCCTGAACTTTCCGTTCGAATCTCGACGAAAACTCCTGATTTTGGTGTCCATGCGTTGCCCTCGATGAGTACTTCGACTTTAAGTCTTGGCTCGGCGAGCGACCACTCGAGCTTTAGATCTTAGAGAGAGTCATAAGCTTCTCTCTATACACCTCTCTTCTCCCTCTCCTCTATGTTTTCTAGCGAAATCTCGTTCTGCCCCGCGAATTTTTAACCTTTGTCTAGCTTAACTTAAGTTGATAGGTAGTCTTAAAGCGCCATATGTCACGCGATCCTTGTCGAATCTTTCTTACCCCGAAACAATTTATTTTTGGTTTCGGTTCAAGTTCAATTTATTTAAAATGAACTTAACTTGAGTTATTTCATAACTCCTGAGATTCTCGTAAAAATCTTGTCCCCGGGAGTCAGTAGATGCCCGTTACCTTGAAAGTCATGAAAAATCCGATTGTCTCGGAATTCAATGAAAATTTTCTAGATAACTAGATTTCGCGAGACGAATCCAACAGTGATGTTCGTTTCTTCATCCGAGATCTAGAAAAATTTCCAAGCTTTCCTGAACCATTTCGGCAATTTCTTGTTTTTGTAATTTTCGAAAAAATTAAATTTTTCCGGGTATTCTGATAATTTATATTTACTCTCATGCAAACCAAGAATAAAGACTCACATCACCTTCAACCCTTAACATTGGAATCTTGAGGATAATATTCTTAACTACTTTGCCAAACATGTTTTTTGCGTTATTTTTTTTTCCAATATTAACTTTTCTTTTGATTATTTAGTTTTTTTTTTTAATTTAAAGTCTTTCTTTCAAAAGTTCGTATCAAAATCATTCTTTCTAATTTCTAAAATAAAAAATTTATTTTCTTTAAATTCTCTTAATTTTTTAAAATTAAAAAAAAAAAAAAAAGACAAAACAAATCATTGTCTTTAATTTTTAAAAAAAATATAAAATAGTTTTCTTTAAATTCTTTTAAAAAAATAAATTCTCTTTTGTTTCTAAATAAAAAATAAAAATGTTTTCTTTAGCTTCCAAAGTCAAAAATAATTTTCTTTACAATTCCAAATTGTTTTCCTTAATTTCAAATTTTAAATATTTTTCTTTAATTTCTATAAAAATCTTTAAATTTTAAAATTTCAAAAATCCTTTCTTATAATTTCTCCAAATCAAGTATCATTTTGGAATATATAAAATTTAAATCTCTTCTTTTCCAAAAGGACATCCTTATTTTTTGAATCCCAAATAAATATTTCATTTTCTAAAATTACCCTTTTCAATTTCATTTCAAAACTCGAAATGCACAATCAATTCTATAATTCTAATAAAATAGAACTTTGTGGGGTTGCCTGTATGCTAAATAAATGGGTCTTGGTGGGGGGCCTGACATTTCATGTACCATTTCGACGAATAATTTGGCTTTTGATTTATACCTCGATTTTCTAATTCTCGGTATCTTTGGATTGATTAATTAGTTGTTGTATTTGTCTTAATTTAATTATCAGAGACCCAACTTTTAGGGCCTTAAAGGGTGCTATGGCTTTTGATCGTGCCTTCCTAATAAGTAACCTTACCCCGAATCTAGACTCAATTTTTACAAACTTGCTTTTCCTATTATGAGTAACATTTAGGGGTTTCTTTCTTATTTTGTTTTCCCTTAAAACAAAAAATAAGTGACGACTTCAAAACTATTTTCAAAAAATGATTTTTCCAAAATACTAAAATGAGTCTTGACTTTTAGTAGAAAAAACATAAACAACAAAATGTGGTGTCCCACATCATGTCATGAAAAATTGTGCTAAAAATGATGAGTTTAAATTGATGAGTGTAGCAGGAAGGGATGAGTCTCTATGATAACATAATACCACAACATTGCTTGTTCAAGTGAATATATTTCAAAAAAAAAAAAAAAAAAAAATTAAAGTAACAAAACTTTGGAATTCAAAATTGTAAATTTTTCTACATATAAAATAAAACAATATAAGAAAAGGTTTATGAAATTATAAAAAAGCACTCAAAAGGAAATGAAATAAAATAAATTATATTTTGATTTTTATTATCATCTAACTTTCTTTTTTACCAATCATTAAAAAAAAAAAAAAATTTACTTTGACCAAGATAAAGATTTTATGATTTTAAGGTAAAAATGATATTTTCTGTATTATAAATAATCAATGATTAAGTAGTAAAATTATGAAAAGAAAATAAAAAGTTTTTATCTGATCTATACAATTATGATTTTATTATGAGTTTGAATTTGAGATTTTTTTTTATACATTAAATGTGTAGCGCTGAAACCAGTCAGGTATACTTTCGGATACCATCTTTGTGACACTCGAAATCACGGGGATCTGGCGACAATTCGTCAACCCGCGGAATATTCGTGGTCGCCTTTCTGTATATTTTTCTTACAAATATACAAATTATTATAATATTTTACTAGAGTTTGATGTACAAATCCTTTACACTTTTACATGCCAAAATATATTAAAACTAGATTGTTCTAATATATTTTACAAAAATACTTCTCAAGGCCACAACCCGGCCTTCTTCATACTCACGGCCTCGAAGGAGAGTCATCTTCTCGTGTACCTGAAAAGGTGGTCCCACGACGGGGTGAGCAAAGCCCAGTACATATATCTCCTACCCAGTACCTGGCTGGAAGCTGACGTACGATGCCGTACATCCTGATCACCACGCCATTAAGTACTATACTCTATTGTGCACAGATAATACATGTCATGAATGTATTATGCCCCTCATGACTGAGTCAGGAGTCCTCATTGACTCCTCACACTGCATGTGCAAGTGTGGCAGATTAAGAGGCGTCCCTTTAACCCTTTTCCAAAGCAAAGCTTTTTTTTTTTGTAATTCTAGACACATTGGATACCCCCTGTGATGCTCCAATTCTTGGGGGTCTTGTTGTGACTTAGTCCAACCTGGCTTGTGGATATCGAGTGCCAGTGTACACTCACATGTCTCATATGTCGAGACTCATTCCTGCATAATTAATTCACAATATACAAAAATTATGATAGTATAATCCTGCGGTCTCTTCTGATCCTTTGATACCAAGAGTGTACATGTTTTGGTTATGCTCGGGTATAAAAAAAAAAACAAAACAAAACAAAGTCATATCTGACTCTCATCCCATATGCCGGTCTGCTTTGCGTGGACACACTTTGCACACGAGAAGGGTCTCATGACGAGGTGAGCAAATGCTAGTAGTGATAATCTCCTCTGAGGTTATTCCCGCTAAGTGCACATGAAATGGTTGCACAACAAACACACATCAAGTGCAAACACACACATGTCTACACAGATGTCTACATGCATGAATGAGACTCATTTCCATGCCCCATACTTAGCCACTGGCCAGAGCTCCGTACCCAATGCAAGTGCCAATGGGTAACCAATCAAGTCGATCGGGCTCTTTATCACGATGACTTTCGAAGTCTATGTGATAATTTTAAAAATCTAGTGTGTCTCTTTGAGCAACAGAACTTTTTGGATTACACCGCAGGTCTCTTACACCTTTCGACATTTTTACGGGCTTTAAATGATGGATACTCTCTCTAACCAATGTTCCAGGCTTTTCACTTGAGAGTACTTAGTCCACTTCTTGCACACTTGACGCGTTATTTATATTTAACATGCGAAATTGTGAGACATCCATTGGACGTCGTCAAAGTGCGAGCTCCTACCCATTCATCAACGATGATGATGGATGACCATAGCCATGCACACACACGATATAATGCGATGTCCGCATTGCATATCACGTCTTGTAATGCCAAAACGCATGTTCTCATGTTACATGTATGATGCACCTACATGGAACATTCTACTCAACCGTACTTCATGCCAAGTACCATGTAAACATTTACAATTCACATCCATTCATGTTAATACATTTAAATACACATATATTAACATATCATACACATATTCAGCATGTTACTAAATTTCCAGCAATAACACACAAAAACATTTCACATAAATTTGTATTTCCGGCCATAAGTCCGGCCATACTTGGCCTTAGAAAAATCTAGACTTAGTCCAGAAATTCCAACTTTTGTAAATATCACACAAAATTCAGCACGCAATTTCCTGCTCAAGACACGCAATACTAGTGGATGTCGGGTAACCCAACACTACTCACGAAAATCGGGCAAAGTCTCCTTTGTACGGGAGCTTTGCAGTAAACCTTTCCTGACAATCGACAAACGACCACCATAGGGTCCACGTGCGAAAGTAAAATAATGGCCACTTAGGCCTCTGCATCAATACTCACAAAATGCCTCCAAGCTATATACAATAGTTCAAGATTTAATAAATTACATAATTCAACATATATTAAAATGTACAATTTCTAATACATGTTATACAAAGTCTGCCAAAGCCATGACTGGCTTTCTTCTAAATCTGACCTCTAGTGAAGGCCTTAGTCCTCTGTACACTCCACATACACGAAATAGTGATTCCTCGACAAGGTGAGCAAAGCCCAATAGTGATAATTTCCTACAAGGGTTACTCCCCATCTAAGTGCACATGTCATGGCAAACAATCACATTCAAGCAATTTCATGAACCCACTCAAATGTCTACATGCCCAAACCCATGTCTCGAGTCCTCACTAGGCTCCTCGCATATGCCTGGCTTTGAATGCAAGTAAAATAATCAGTTTTCAAAACAAAAGCTATTTGTTCTTGAAAACACATTCTGCGAGTTTCGGTGGAATATTGGACTACCCTCGAGGCGGGTGTTGGATAACGCTCAGAGCTTAGTCATGGTCCTCATCGAAGTGATGCATTGGGCGACTCTCGCAATTCTTAGGAAAATCTTCTGAAATTCCTTTCTAAACATTTCGTTTTCTTTTCAATTTCATGTCATTGCACTCACTCTAATATTCTAGGGTGCCCAGTGCATATGGAATGCATTATACCAATCCCAAACATTCATGCTAATATATTCCATGCATATATATTAACATAATTAATCGTAAATCATGGTATGAAATTCCACATCAATAACACCAAAAATTATCTCACATGGGCTAGTGTAAACCGCAAGTAATTCATTTTGAATCACTTACAACACATTTTCACACGAAAATCGTCACTATTCACATGAACAATGAAACCCCTCGAGTTAGCCTTGTTTATGGCCCACGACAACGGAGATTTTCTCCGCTCAGTTCAAAGCTTTTGAGGCCAAAGCGCGGCGATCCCGAGCCTGAACATCTGACCATTTACATGGCTCTTAACTGAGAATAACACAAGTAGGAAAAGATCCTACCTCTTGGAGTTGTCGGAACTCCTGTCGGTGTCCGCAGCGTAGCCCTCGCGCATAGATCAACTTTGCTTCTTGCCGTCGAGAAGCGACGTGCGAATGACAGAAATTTAGAGAAGGGCTCTTTCTCTCAAAACTAAAAAAACCAGCCATTGTCGATTTTCTGTTCTTCCCCTACACGTTTTCTTCATTTGGAGAATATGAACACTATTGCCTTTTTTTGTCTTATTCATTAACAATTCCATTAATTCCACTTGTGTCCCCTTTTGTCTTGAGTTTGATAGTTGGCACAATCTCGGTCATTCATTTCCATTATCTCTCTAGTCAAGCAACATGTGTCCACGAGTACACATGTAATGGGTGACTTTTTCGCATCGCGTATCTGCCAATACACTAATGTTTCGATGCTCGGTCTTGGCGATGAAATTAGAAACATCTCGGAGGTGTGAAGTCGACGTGTTAGCTAGATTTCGCGAGGTAATTCCAACGGTGAAATCCGTTTTGTCATCCAAGATCTAGAAAAATTTTGGATTTTTACCGAAATTACCATTTACCACCCCGAGGAAAATTTGAATTTTCCGGGTTTCCATATCCAACATCTAATATGTGTTGTTTGAGATTCTATGCCATTGGTGCAACTTTACAAATGATGCAGTTTTTCACTTGATGCAATTTCAAAGATTAAACCAAACCCCATCTGAGTATCATGCTTATTAACATTAACTACAAGTTAGTGTACCTTTAAAATTATTTAATCTTTGGAGAAAAGATTTGTGGCCTTGATTTACGGGGTTAGGTTGACAATACATTAACCCACGAGAATTTGTTTTAGGTAGTCTTGCACCTAAGTCTTGGTACGGTCGGTACCCGACTACCCGTGGACAGAGTTATTCGGCGCCACTTCCATACGTCCTTTCCACGGGACCCATTCATTCATATTTTAAATCTAAAATATGAAAAATGAATAATTACGATTATGAGATTAGATCATGACCCTCTTACCATAATTACATACTTGACTATTTATCTGATAGTAAAAATAATTTTTAAAAATCGCTTTTATACAACACTTTTACAAAAAAAAATGTTACTCGAGGCCATGTCGGCCTCCTTTTTCAAATCAACGCAGCCGAGCATCGTCTTCTTATACACTCCCTGTTCCTGAAAGGGGGTCCCATGATGGGGTGAGCAATGCTCAGTAAAAAAATTCTCCTACAAAGGCTACTCCCCACCTAAATTCACATGCAATGACATACATACATCAAACCACATTCCATATAGAAAATGCAATCATATATGGAATATTTCATGTCATGCATGAGATGAGACTCCTTATGCCCATAACTTAGGAGTCTCATGGACTCCCTCACACATGAAATGCAAGTGAAAACTAGTCATCAGTGTTTCACCAGTAACTAGAATTAGAAAAATGTAAAATTAATTTATTAAAGAACTATTCCTTTCCCTTTTAGTTTTATTTTATAAAATAAATAAAAATTACGTTATTTTTTAAAGAGACAATATCGCTCCCCTTTTAGTAATCGAATTGGAGACATAATTTATTCAATGTAATCTCGGAAAGAAAAAGTGTTTTTAATATGCAAATTTTAAAACGGTCACAAAATAAAAACTTATTGAAAGTAATTTAAAATTTTTGTAATCTGATATCAAGAATGGTAGTTAGGTTGTTGTTTTATATAATTTTTTTAATTAAAAGACAGTGTTTGTATGATTAAAAAAACCACCTCAAATTAATAGAAATATAACATTTTTAATTATTTTGTAATAAATGTATTAAATTTAGTCAATTGCAACGTCTTGAGTTACTACTGGTTGGCAAACTTAGCTTGACATAGATATTTAACATGGAAAGATTTGTTAGCTTCCTTTTCCTTAGAGTCTTTTCTTTTAAGGAGGCCACACAAGCAGTCTAAACCTTATAAAATATGATGACTACATTGGCCGAGGCCAATTTCACGCGAATTTTACGGACCTGGGATTTCAATGTGATCGATAAAATCCACGATCAATTGATAAGTGGGTGGGATTTATGACTACTCGATAGATATTTGTATGGGTGTTTGGCGTATTAGAATAATTACAAAGACATGCATAAGAATATAAAATATTGATAGGGTTTGAAAAATGGGCTCGCGAGGGCCCATTCATAACCAATGAGGAGAGGCATCCCGTTAAAGCGTTAAGTGCTTTTGGCGCCCGATAGCGGGATGAAGGCCCAATCCGTAGGCATGCGTTTGAAGCAATCGGGCCTTTTGACGCCGATCGGAATGAAGGCCAATCCCTTTCGGCCCAATTCGATTATGGATAGTCAAGAAAAGCCCGTGTTACTGTGAATCAAGCGAATCCACATGGGCCGAGGGAAATAGAATGTCGATAATATATTATCATAACGAATCAGCTAAATCTCATCGACAAGGAAAATAAGATAATTCAAGATATAACAGGCTCATCGCGGATCAAGTAGGATCCCGTCAGCGAGAAGAAGGATAATTCTAAATATTTGCTCTTTGATATCAAATCCGTCTAGATAATAGTAAGAAATATCGAATCTGATGAGGAAGAATCCTAATCACCATTATAAGCTGGAAAACAAATACTATAAATAAATACTTGTCCGGTGAAAGGTACGCAAACATACGCGACACATTAAGCCCTCTAAGCGATCCGTCTTTTCTCGGGAAAGAAGCCGACTTAGGCATCGGAGCGGTCCGCAGGCGAAGCCCGCGGAAACCCCCTTGCTCTTGTTTTTGCGAAGAGGTGCGCGAGCACGTAGACCAGCCTTTGCGGCGATCCGACTTGACCCGAGGCAATCCGAGAGCACAGACCGGCTGCCCGGCGGTCTGGTCGGCCCAGCTGACAAACACGCTCGGCCAGTTAGGTTGAAAAAGCATCATCAAATATATATTTGAAAAAATGATAAGATAAAAAGTGAAAAATGGAGAAAATATATTATAAAAGATGTAAGAAATAGAAAAAAAATATTTTGTGAAAAGATAAATAATATCTCAGAAAAACAGGGGTGTAATGAGTATAAGAAAAGAAAATTTGAAAAATAAATAAGAAAATCAAGAAAAAAATTTATAAAATATAAAAGATTTAGAAAACAAAAGATATTTTGCTTGATTACTAGTTGTTTACCCTCTATTTATTTTATATGTTTACCACAGCCATTGACTTTCCTGTTTGTTTTCCAAAGTTTCTTTTTTTATACTCCATATACCCCCATTTTTTTGGGATGTTATCTATTTTATTACAAAATATCTTTTCTCCATTTCTTGTACCTTTTATAATATACCTCTAGGTGCATAGTTCTGCTAATCTTTGTTTCAAAAATTATATTATAGCTCCTAAAGTATCAGTATCATCTGTTCTTATTTTTTCATATTCCTCTTGTAAATAATTACTTCATTTTCTTGGTAACTTCTCATAGTATGTATTTGCTAAGATTGTTATATTCATATTACTATCAAATGCTTCATAATACCCTTTTCTAAATTCACATGCATATTCCTTATATATCCTTCATCTTACAAATTTGTAATTGTGATAACTTATTTCTAGTTTTTCTTATATATTTTTCTTCTTTGCTCATCTTGTCTATCAAACATAATTCTCTAAAAATTCATTTACTATATATCTAATAAAGTATGTACTCCTTGAATATGTTACTTTCAAAAGGCTTCTGTTAGTGTTATTTGTAATTACATTAAAGCAATGAAATGATAATCTTTCCGCATTTTTTAACACATCCGGGTTAATGTTCCTATTATTATTTGGGTTTTAGTAATATTATCGATTTGTTCCTTATGTCATAAAGTATAATGTCATTGCTTGTGACAATTTATTTGCTACTACTTTAATATCCTTTTGACAATCTATATCTCGGTATACACATGTATTTCCTAATTGTTCAATTTTTGTTTCTCTTGGTTCATGCTTAGGTATTTTGTATTGTTTTTCAAATGCATTTGGGTATTCTTCTTTTATTTTGCTAGGTCCTCCTACATGTCCTATAGGATTTACATCTTTTGTTTCATTTAAATTCATTTTCTATATTTCTATCATTATATCTTATATTTCACTTTCACTTATTTGACTCATTCGTCTACAGTTTTTTCCTCTATTATCTGTTTTCCTTTTTTTATATTTCTTTTATTTTCTAATTCTAAGTATTGTTCTAATAACTTTTCATCTAGGCTTGCCATGTGTCATCCGACACTCGTTGTCTCGAAAAACGTGAAATTCCAACTATCTCGAATTGATGAATTTGATTGAGACAACTATATTTAATGAGGCAGAACCCAGACGGTGAGGTCCGTTTCAATATCTAAAATCTAGAAAACTTTAAGGTTTTCCACCGATATTGTAGCGATAATTTACCGTTTCGTGAAAATTTTCAAATTTATTTGGTTTTCACAAAAATTCTAAGAAATTAGAAAATTAATATTATTTCATTTTAAAAATAAATAATAAAAAAATTATCCAAGAATCTTAGTTGATAATATCGAAGTTTATGATCTAGAACAATTTGATACAGAATATTGGTTTAGTGATGAATAATAGAAGATATACTGAAAAAGTTTGTTATAATATAAACATGATAGATTTAACTAAAGCAAATAGGATATAAGAATTTAAAAAAGAAATAGCAAAAACAATCATACATTTAACAGAAAATCATGATCCATATCATATAGAAGAATTTTGCAATTGTGAACAAATATTTAGAACAATAAGATTATTAGATAATATAAGAACATTTTTAGAATCCTTATGATAAGATAATAAAGGAAAAATTATAAGTGTAAATCATAAATCTGATAATATCTTGAAAGGAAATAATATAAGTAAAAAGCATGAGAAGTAGGATAGTAAAACCCTTGAACAAATCTCTAGCATGCAAAATATAAAATTTGATAACAAAACGTGTTTGAAGAAGTTTTGGAAAAAGAAGAAACGAATTTATGATAGTAATAAATGAGAGTAGTAACTTTGTACAAATGATAGAGAAATACAATTTAAAAGTTGATGCTTGTAATAGTAAAAGTTAGCTAAATAATAGAATTCTAAGTCAAATGAAGACTTTAAGCCAAAAACATTAAAAAAAAAATCCTAAAGCCGGATATAACATAAAATTTTTATTAACGTTTTAGAAATCATTTGAAAATAATAAAAAGAAAAAAAAATGATATTGTATTAATAGAATCTTTAACCTATTATAAATTTGAATTCTTAACAAATGATTGGATATTAAAGATATTACATATCTCTAAGCCTTAAATATCTTTACAAGAATTAATGACAGTTATACGACGAAATCTCCCTCAAAAAATGAAAGAAGAAATATTAATAAAGGATAAGATAGAAAATTTAAAAACAAAAATATACTTAATGGTAATAACTTTATATTTAAATTTGGTAAATACTTGATAAGATAATAATATCGAAGCTTATAATTAAGAAGATCTTAGTGAAATATTTGTACAATACGAGATAAGATGAAATTCCAAATATAGATTAAAAGGGAATATTGTGGGTGACATGCGAAGGTCACCGGATTACCACATATAATATGTAACTGAGGAGGCTATGTTGACTTTTACAATTTAAATTCTTATCTGCATATAAGTTTTCTCTAGTCTAATAAATTTCATCTCTTTTTGAGTTATATGTTATAATACGTTGTTTACCCTATATTGAGATTATAGAGCCCTACACTTAATGGTATTAGAGCCCTAGGTTCAGATAAAACAAAAAGAAGAAATCATATAATGATACAATAATAATGATTAAATTTCTCTTGTTTAAAGAAATAGGAATAGAAAAATTCAAAGAAATTAGAAGAATAATAATATTTTATTTTAAAAATAACATAAAAAAAAATATCCAAGAATCTCAAATGATAATGTGACGCCCCAAAACCGGGGTGTCCATTGACTACCCGTCAACTCGCGGAAAACTCGTGAATGTCGAGACGGCAGGCAAATACGAAAATCGGGCGAGTCTCCCTTGTACGAAGTCTACCCGAACCACTGTCTGATCATCAACGCTATCGGGATAACATGAGTAAAAATGCCCAGGCCCATGAAACAATACTCATAAACATACCAACTATATACCATAGTTACAAAAGTTAAAATTTTACTCTTATACAATATATATTAAAATTTTAGAATTCTAATACATGTAATACATCATGAAACCAAAGCCACAACCCGACTTTCTTCTAAAGCGACCTCTATGATGAGCCGTCTCCTTGTGCGCTTCCTGTACCTAAAATAATATAATTCCCTCGACAGGGTGAGCTAATGCTCAGTAGTGGAATCACCCTAAATGGGTAACTCTCACCTAGAATACGTATGCGATGCTCGAGAGTAAGCCGCGCGTTGATAAATCGATCCTGCTTGGATATGCATGACGACCCATGTCTGAGTCCTTCTTGACTCCTCACACCTACCTAAGCCATGCGTGAAAAACATGTTTCAAAACAATTATTGTTGTTTTAGAATCTGCTTATCGAGCGATGTCGGTAAAAATATGGGACTACCCTCAGGCCGAATGTGTTGGAGAACTTCCCGAGCAGTCATGGTCCTCAAATCAAAAATGATCTGTTGTTGTCCCGACCCCATTCTCGGAAAATCATCTTGTGAAATTCTTCGCAGCCATAGTCGTTTTCGAGGAAAATTCATGTCATGCACACACACACAGTTTCTAGGTTACCAGTGCATATGAAATGCATTATACATTTCGCGATTCTCTCTTAGCGTCTGATATATCATCGAGACGTATATTCGCATGTTACCATCCTTTATGAGCATGTTATGTGGTGTTCACAATCCATTGCACAAGAATTAGCTCACGTGGGCTAATCAGCAACCCACGGCTTGATTCAATTTAGTGCAGCGATCAAACACATTATTTCACAAAATTTATTTTGTAGACACTATCACATGAGCATTAAAACCCTCGGGTTCTTGTTCTACGACGATCATCGATCGACCACGCGTGAACGAATTTTATAGCCATTTCAGGCCTCCCGCACATCCGCAAATACCATTTATTGCACAATTTTTGCCATTTACAACCTAAACGGTGGTGGGCCAGTCACGAATTTGTCCACATCAGGTTTCAAGAATTCCTTACCTCGGTTCAATTTGGGCAGATCAAGCCGATAGTTCGAGGTACCGAAGCGGCCCGAAACATCATAAAACACTTAAGCAGAAGTGTAAAACTCAAGTAGGATAAAACCCCTATCTCACGGAGTTTGTCAAAACTCCTCAAAATCGGAGTCCACTCGTAGGCCTCGCAGCGTAGAACAATTTTTCTTCTTGGCCGAAGGAGTCAGACTTGATCAATCGTAGGAATTTAGAGAGAAGTTGGATCTTTCTCGGCTAAAACCTGAGAAACCTCCTCTGCATCCCTTTTTATCTCCCACGTTTGGCTTTCTTTTTATATGTAGGAGACAACCTTATTTCTTGTTGTCTTTTTCCTCATTAACATTTCAAAAATGCCATCCATGTCCCCTAGAATCTTGGATTTCGACATTTGGCACTATCTCGGCCGTCCCCTTCCGTCCCTCTGCTAAATGCGATATCGCGTCGCAGTACATGTTATAAGTGACTTTTGTCACCTCACGATTTTGTTTCTGACTTTTAGATACTCGATGCTTGAAAAACTTGCAAATTAAACGTAGATTGACAATTCGGCGGTAGATAGATTTGCGAGGCGATTCAACGGTGAGAAATCGGGTTTCGTCATCAGAGATCTAGAAAATTTCGAGTTTAAATTCTGATTTTACCATTTTTCGAAAATTGGAGATTTTAAGTGCTACGAGATAATATCAAAGTTTATGATCTAGAACAATTTGATACAGAATATTGGTTTAGTGATGAATAATAGAAGATATACTAAAAAAATTTGTTATAATATAAGCATGCTAGACTTAAATGAAATAAATAAGATAAAAGAATTTAAAATAGAAATAACAAAAACAATCATACATTTAACAGAAAATCATGATTAATATAATATAGAAGAATTTTACAATTGTGAAGAAATGTTTACAACAATAAAATTATTAGATAATATAAGAACATTTTTAGAATCCTTATGATAAGATAATAAAGGAAAAATTATAAGTGTAAATCATAAATCTGATAATATCTTGAAAGGAAGTAATATAAGTAAAAACCATGAGAAGTAGGGTAGTAAAACCCTTGAACAAATCTCTACCAAAATATAAAATTTGATAACAAAACGTGTTTGAAGAAGTTTTGAAAAAAGAGAGAAAGGAATTTATGATGAAGTAATAAATAAGGAGTAATGCTTTGTACAAATGATAGAGAAATCCAATAAAAAGTTGACGCTTGTAATAGTAAAGTTAGCTAAATAATAAATTCTAAGTCAAATGAAGACTTTAAGCCTAAAACATAATAAAAATCCTAAAATCGGATATAACATAAGAATTTTTGTATTGAGGTTTTAGAAATCATGAAAATAATAAATAAAAAAAAGATGATTATTGTGACACCCCTATCCTGAGTCTCGTTGACAACCCGAATCAATTTGGCAAACCTATGGATGTCAGTATCCCTAGATATCACACTCACATTTGTCTCATGTATTGAGACCCATTCTTTAATATTTGAATTCATAAATATATAAAAATATTTGATAGACTATTTAATTAACAGTCCTTTAAAAAAACTGGACATTTTATCCAAAATACAAAATAACCTTAGGCCCGCGGTCAGGCCTATTTCTGGCGAGCTCCGTACCAGTTACCTCCTATTCATTACACGAAAAATATTTCCACATGGTGAAGCCCGGCAGGTAGAAAGATTCTCTGAGGGTTACTCCCCACTGAAATGCACGTACAATAGCATATAAAACATCAATTATATTTCATATAATTTGTAAACCTTATATAAATATTCAGTGTCATGCATGTTATGAGACTCTTCATGCCTGACTCGAGTCTAGAAGCCAGGCTCTCTCACACATGCCTATGCCAAGTGTGACAATGAGTCGTGGTAGTACCCGATGACACACATATCTTAGAGCTCTTGCGGCTCACCAATACCCAATGCAAGTGCCCGATGGGCAACTAATCGAAGTCAATCCCAGCTCCACATCACCTGACTCGGAGTCTATGTGATAACCATAAACGTGTGTTTTCTTTGGGCAACAGACTTTTCGGATCACACCGCGGGTCTCTTACACCCATGTTACAGAACTTTTCGGATCACACCGCGAGTCTCTCACACCCATGTTCTATGCTTTTCACCTGAGGGGGTTAACGGTCCCTTCTTTGCTCAAAAGCTGACACATATTAATTATATTTCACTTTTTATGTTTAAGCAGGTGAGACATTGATTGGAAGGCGTCGTCCAAAGTACTAGCTCTACCCATTCATCAACACTGATCGTTCACACACACCCGACATAATCACGATGTCCATGTGCATATCACGTGCTAATACCCTTTGTAGGTTCTCATGTTACATGTATGATGCACAACTGCATGAACATTAATTGATAAATATAATTTACCTCCATGCTCTACCCATGCTAATACATCATTCGGCATATATCAACATGCTATTCTCACACAGCATGTTATTCACATAAGCCATAACACAAAACAAGGTCACAATCTTGGACCCATCCAATAGGGTACCTCACGGTCCCTTCACAACATGCACCAGTTTGGTTCCATGTATCCATACATCATTCCATGACTAAACAAGAATGTCATTACAACCTTCCTTAGGCTAACTCATGGAAATTTCTGCGATACAACCTCTGACATGCCATACGATGGTCATGTCAAAACGACTATTTACCATCGACATAACCAAGCAGCCTGCACTTGGTGAAAAACATAGGTTTTTCAGCATGGTTCTGGACGCAATACCCTCCACATGCACATGGCTGAAATCTTGACTCAATGGGCTTTCCATAGGAGTCCGAGAACACTTGAAATAGGATTCGGACCGAAGAAGTTATGGTCATCGAGTTTGAGGTCACACATGAATAGTCAACCCTAAGTGCAAGCTGACCTTGGCGGAGCTAAGCGACCACGGAAAAACATAATTTTAAGCAGGGTTATGTTCACCCACTGTCATCCACAGGAATATGGCTATAATTTTGACTCAATGAGCTTTCCATAGAGTCCAAGAACACCCGAAACGGAGTTTGGACGAAGAAGTTATAATCGTCTAAAGTTGGAGGCCAACAATCAGAAAAATGACCATTGTGTCCAGAAGATTTCTATTGCATAACATGAGCGGGCTCACTTTGGGTGAATTTACGAGTCAGAAGGGTTGAATTTGGATATACCTATTTCAAGGGGATATGTTCTCCTATAAGTCCATTTTACTTGAAAATTTGAATCACTCAATTCGGGTGAGTGATGGCCAAATTATGACCAAAATACGGTCATGGGGTCGAAGGGAAAAACTGGACAGCACCTCCCGGAATTAAAAACCCACCTAAAACCCGTCATGAACGGTCCGAAAAAACCGGCCACAACAAAGTCTAACGGCATTTCGGTAGTCAGAACGAAATCGGCTCGGATCGATATGAAGCAGATCGGTGATGGCGGTCTCTTAAATTCAACCATTTAGTCCATCGTCTTGTGGTAAATCACACGACCTAATCATTACGAAACAACACATACCATTATATGGCCTTTAAATTTAAATAAGCAAGTAAGAAAATTTCTAACTTATGAAGTTTGTGAAACTCGAGTTTTTGGGTGTCCGCACATAGGTGTATTTGCATCACCACTTTTGTACTCGATTTGTCAAACCCCATTTGCCGAAAAACCGGATACCTTTCCTTTCCTTCTTTCTCATTTTCCTTTCATTTTCCTCTCTCTGCCCACGAACTCCTTTCCTCTCCGAATTCTTTTTCTTCTTTCTTTCTTTTCTTTCCTTTTTGCTTTTCTCTTTTTCTCTTTCTCATTTCTTTCTTCCCATTTTCTCTCTACGAATTCTTTTCCTTTCCTTTTGTTTTTCTTTTCCCTTTTTCTTTTCCTTTTTGTTTTTCTTTTCTCCTCTACGAACACTTTTTCGTTTATCCCTTTTTGTTTTATGTCCTTCTCTTTTCCTTTTCTTTTCCTTTTCTTTTTCCTTTCCCTATTTCTCGTCTCATTTCCCTGGCTTTCTTTCTCTCCTACGCCTTCTTCTCATTTCTCTTTTCTTTTGGGATTTTCTCCTACCTTCTTGAGATCATTGGCCAGTATGGAGTGGAGGCAATTTCTGCATTCATCATACCGCGTGGCCGGTCCTCATTTTCCATCTTTATTCCTTATTTCTTTATATCCTTTATGACATCATTGCTCCCGTAGCGAACCATTTGTGAAACCATCCTTTAAGTGAATCACATGGCTTTCTTTCGAAAAAGTGAAATTCCCATTATCACCGGAGATTTGAATAAGAATAGACATCATTTTCCTAGATTTCACGAGGCGATTAAATGATGAGTCTGTTTCGCCATCAGAGATCACAAAAACATTCAGTTTATTAGGCCGAAATTACCATTTTGTCGCAGTAAAAATTTGGTTCTGAGGGTTTCACAATTATGATGAAATGATATTTTATTAATAGAATCTTTAACTATTATAAATTTGAATTCTTAACAAATAATTGGATATCTTTCAAAAAAAAATAAAAAACAACAAATGATTGGATATTAAAGACATTATATATTTCTAAGCCTTAAATATTTTTACTAGAATCAATAAACATTATACAACTAAATCTCCCTCGAAATGAAAAGAAAAATATTAGTAAAGGATAAGATGAAAATTTAAGAACAAGAAAATATAATTGATGGTAATAACTTTAGACTTAAATTTGGTAAATAACAATAACATAATGATATCTAAAAGCTTATAATCAAATCTGAATCTTAGTGAAATATTTTGTTATAATATAAATAAGATAGAAATTCAAATATAGATTAAAGGGATTGCGAGGAGTAAGATGAGAAGGTCGCTAGATCATTTACATATAATATGTAAGCGAGAGACTATATTGATTTTTAATTTAAACTCTTATTTGCCTATAGAGTTTTCTCTAGTATGATAAATTTAATCTATTTTTTTGATTCCCATTTGTTATAATCAGGTTGTTTACCCTCTATTGAGATTATAGAGCCCTACACTTAATGATATCGAGCCTATGTTAGAAGCTAAAATAAATAGAAGTAATCATATACGTCTGATAATAATGATTAAATTTCTCTTGTTTAAAGAAATAGGAATAACAAAATTAAAAGAAATTAGAAAATTAATATTATTTTATTTAAAAAATAATATAAAAAAAATTATCCAAGAATCTCAGTTGATAATATTTGAAGTTTATGATCTAGAAAGAATTTGATCTGAGAATATTGGTTGGTAGTGAATAATAGAAGATATCTTAGAAAATTTGTTATAATATAAGCATGATAGACTTAACTAAAGTAAATAAGATATAAAAATTTAAAACAGAAATAACAAAAACAATCATACATTTAACAAAAAATCATGATCAATATCATATAGGAGAATTTTGAAATTATGAACAAATATTTAGAACAATAAGATTATTAGATAGTATAAGAACACTTTTAAAATCCTTATATAAGATAATAAGGAAAAATTATAAGTGTAAATCATAAATCGATAATATGCGAAAGGGAAGTAATATAAGTAAAAAGCATGAGAAGTTGTAAACGAAAAATTTAAAATTTTCTAAATGTATAAAAAAATTAATAATAATAAATTGTTGAAATGACTCGAGGAAACTTAGAAATTTCTAAGAACCGGATAATGGCTTAATTTGCGTAGTTGAGTTTAAATACCGCGGCTTGACGAATAAGCTGAGAAGAAGTTTTGTTGAATTCTAGGTGAGTAGAATTCTTTATGAATTACACGAGTTAGGTATCTGGCCAACCTCGGGGCAGGGATTTTTTTAAATATCTAGAGTTAGAAAATGACTTGAGTTAAGTTCATTTAAAATAAATTAAGCTAAAAATAAATAAATTGTTTCGGGACAAACACGAACCCGGACGAGTCATGGACGCGTGGCATGAAGTGGGCCCCGTGTCCAACTTAAATCTGACCACACGCTTTTCAATGGAAATTGGTGCGCACATCCTCGTTGAAAAAAATTGATTGTTACAACAAGTGTGCTAATTGTTCGTTGTGTGGATGTGAGGAGTTGTGTGCTGAAGTGGCCATTACATGGAAGGTTGTAGGCTATTTTAGGTGCATGATATGTCATGAATTAGCCTAGGAAATAAGGTGTGTCATTACTTGCCTAGGTAGTGACTTGATGAAATGTTAACATGTGTTTGTGTGATTGATTGAAATGACATTTCTTGGTTAAGAGGAGTCGTAGCGGATGTGATATGGTATTCTTTAACATATTGGGTTTGTGATGTGTTTTCATGTGGACATGGCTATTGCATGGCATGTTGTAGGCTAGTTTATAGGCATTATGTGCCATGATGTAGCCTAGGGATTTTAGTATGACATTACTTGTCTAAGTAGTAGTTGGAATGATGTTGATGCATGCTTGTTTGATGTGTTGACATGAATGTGATAAATGTTAGTATGACTGCATGTATATTAAGCGTTTAATGAATGTGGCAAATTTTGTACATTAGACATGAGTGTCCATGGTACACGGTGTAGTGTACGGTATAGGGTGTCCATGTAGAGGTCTTTGCCATTGGGCATGACTTAGAGTGCAATGGCACAATTGCATTGCATTGGTGCGAAGTACATCGCATGAAATGGGTGTGAGTGCATGGGAAAATCAGCATTATGTTTGAAAAGTGTTGATGTTGGTTTCGGTCACAGGGACAAAGTCTAAAGGTCACATATGTGAATGATCGGAGGTTGCCTAACATGGCTTTTGAACAAAGCAGTTTTATAGGAGGGTTGTCCACATAATTATTATCGGAGTATGTCCAAAACAATAAAATTGTATCGGAAGGTTGTCCGAAGAATTATGTTGAAATCGTCAATGATTCACGATCGGAGAGGCCCGTGGGTGTTTCGGAGAGTTATCGAAAATTCACCTCGGAGGATTGTCCAAACGTATTTATATCGGTTGCCTGAAATAAAACAAATATTTTTGTTTGGAGCTTGAGTTTTCATACATGGCATACTACATGCCAACACACCCCCACCCCTACTAGCGGCAGGTGTGTTGACCACTCCACAGAAATCCCCAGCCGTTACCTCTAACGACTAGAAATTCCTATGAAGCGAAGCTGTATTGCTTGCTGAAAACTCCTATAAATTTTTTTCCTTTTTCCAACTTATGATTTGTTAAAAATCTTGGCAGCATATTAGCTGCATAAAGGACATATTCCCAAATTCTGTTTACACAATTTACACTTTCCTAAATATGGCGACCGACAATGTTCTTTCAAAAGAGCCTCGGGCTCAACACATTTTCACAAACTACACTATGTACATATATATGCTCCATTATACAAATTCAAAGTATTTCCTTACAAAATATTATTAATTACAGCAGTGATACAAAAGTCAGGAGAATCCTAATATGCTCCAGCGTCCGAAGTGCCTATACCTGGAAAATAGTTTTTAAAACACAAAATAATGAGCTAAATGAGCTCAGTGAGTGTATGCTTTATAAAATGTTTGCTTTTTCCTGAAAACATCTCAAAACTGTAAAACTCTCTTTTACAGGATATTTTCCAGAAGCCTTGCTTGCTTACTTTGCTTTGCTTTGCTTTAAAAGTTTCTAAAACTTTTCATACTTGCTTGCTTGCTTTACTTTGCTTTTCTTTAAAAGTTTATAAAAACTTTTCATAAACCTCTTGCTTTAAAAGTTTCTAAAACTTTTCTCAAATCTCCTGCTTTAAAAGTTTATGAACTTTTCATAAACACGGGAGCCTGGGCTCAACCGCTTGCTTTAAAATAAAAATGGGAGCCTGGGCTCAACTGTTTGCTTTAAAATAAACACGGGAGCCTGGGCTCAACCTTGCACCAGTGGTTGATTTCAAAACGGTATAAAACATGCTTATAAATCATCAACCATTGGAGGCCTTTCCTGCTTGTTGTACCCTAGTGAACACGGGGCACAGGCATCGGTAGTGTAGGTGGAAGGACTTGGGTCCACATCTTTGAGTGAAAGAGCCTTGGCTGATTCCCACTTTTTCGGTAAATATGGTGGAATTGACCTTGGTCTCCGTCACTATAATTTAGCTAACGCGTTAACCCTATATACTCCAGTATGTCCCACGGTCTCCTTAAAATGCCATGATGCATGAACTAAGTTTGCCGACCAGGCAAATCTAAAATGCATGAATGATATTCTAACACCACCGTGCACGTACAGAATACCTCTAACATGTATGCTTGCTTAGAACTAGGGATTTTCGTTAGGCTTTTTTTTGAAAATATTCTTTTGCTTGCTTGCTCTTTGAAATATGGTTTTACAACTCAAAACCATTGCTTGCTTGCTTTTTAAAAGTATGGTTGAATACATCAAAACCATTACTTGTTTGCTTTTCATATATGGTTTAAATCAAAGCCATTGTTGCTTGCCACAACTCATTGTTTGCTTTCTGATATGGTTTAAGCTTCG
This sequence comes from Tetrastigma voinierianum, assembly GCA_016808115.1. Taxonomy (NCBI): domain Eukaryota; kingdom Viridiplantae; phylum Streptophyta; class Magnoliopsida; order Vitales; family Vitaceae; genus Tetrastigma; species Tetrastigma voinierianum. The sequence goes on from JAEQBH010005954.1 coordinate 237,958, forward strand.
AAAACCGTGAAATACCGGTGTAAAACATTTTTGTAATAATACACGTATTTGAAAAATAGGTTTAAAACACTCACCTTTTTGCTTAAACTTGACACGACTCACAACTTTCCTTTGCTTTTAGCCTACACACTTTCCAACGAATATAGCAAACACATTGTCGCCTCGTGTCGCGTAAGCACGTACTTCGCAGCACTTAGGTCACACTTTCGATGAATATCGTCGAGGCGGCGAGGTACGCTACGTTTATCATTGAGTTCCAATCTGTTTTGAACCTCTCGTAATCATTTAGTAAGGTTCCTATACTATCGGTGTATGATTTTGGGCTTAGCCCATGCAAATCCCAACAATGCGGGCATTTTTGGGCAATGTGATGCTGGTACCGCTCTGTTTTAGTACCCTTTACCATACACGATACGTATGGTGGTACCGGTACCACTTGAATCGATCACCGATGGAATTGGGTTCTGTTAAGGTGATGCAGGTACCACCTTTGTTTCATCTGGGGTACCACTTAGGTAGTTTGCCCGAGAAATCTTGATTTGCATCTTTTAGTGATACCAATTCTCTTCATCTGACTTCTCCGTTTCCATAATACCTCAGCTCGACATGGAATTCATTGAAACCACTCCACCAACACTTGTATTGGTGATTTGGAACTTCTTATTACCAAACCCTAGGTGAAAATCTTATGAATTCAACGAGGTCCACGATTCCTACTAAACCACATAATTTTGATGGATTCCATGTTTATTTTTATACCCGACTAGGGTTTTACCCACAAAACTTCAAACGTGCAGGGTTTGGGTGATCTCTTCCACAAAACCCTAGAAAAAGGAGGAACTAATCTCCATACCAAAACCCTAGACATCCAAAAACCCAAATTACACATGATTCCATACCTGAATTTCTTCCCTTTCTTCTCCTTCTCCTTCTTCCTCTTCTTCCTCTTCTCTTCCTTGCTCTATTCTTCTCTCTCCACTGTTGCCCTAGAAAAATGAGACCAAAAATGAATTTTTGGTTTGTCTCATGGCCTTTTATAGTGTCATATTTCTCCTAATTACAATTAGGTTCTCCATCTCTTAAGAATTGCACTTCAATTTTTGATATTTTTATTTTGGCATCTCATCTTCTCAAATTATGCCCTTTATGTCCCATTTGATGATTCTTATTTTACCCTTGTTACAGTCTGACAATTACGGGTTTATAAATTTATCATTTCACAATTTCATCCCCAAGATACCACAATGTGACACTTGGTGCTCGTATACGCCCCTACAATTACATGTACTGTACACTCTCTCGGGACGGGGCGTTACAGCATGTTGAGTGAAGTCGGTGAGGACTCTGTACAGGGATCATGAGGAGTAGCATCTCATTCATGTCATGTAGGTTCCATTATAGGATTGACATAATCGTGATTGGAATGTGCTTGTGGCATGACAATTGCATGTTCACTTAGGTGGGGAGTACCCCTTGTAAGATTTCACTCTACCGGGCATTGCTCACCCGGTCGTGGGACCCCCCTTTCAGGTACGGGAGATGGCGTTATTTTAAGTAGATTAATGAGAAGAAAGCGGGATTGTAGGCACGGTTATATTTTGTAAACGTGTATTAAATTCTTAATTTTGATATATGTTTTGTATAAAATTAGTGTATATTTAAACTCTTATGGACTATGGTCCTATAGTCGTAATGCTTATATGTTTTAGTATGGATAAATGAGCCTTTATGTGGCCATTTATTTTTACTTGCTATGTGGACACGATTGGTGGATTGTATAATATTAGGACGGGTTGCCATGAAAATGCACGAGGTTGTATTTTGGTAGCTCCACAATACAAAGGGAGACTACTTGGAATTTTCATTAAATCCACGAGTCCTGGGAAAAGGGGACTAAATGGTGTGGTGCCGGGTTACCCGACATCCACGAATCTTCTGCGGGTTGATGGGTTGTCAACGGACCCCCGGGATTTGGGGTGTCACAGCTTGGTATCAGAGCATAGGTATACGACTACCTAGGGCTTGAGGGACATGGGCTTAGGCCATGGCTATTATGGTGAAATTGATACCAGCGTCATAGCTTGGTGTTAGAGCTTAGGTTCATGATTACCTAGTGCTTGGTGTATTTGATCACAGGCGTCCTGACGTGAATTAATCGAGGTATAGGTATGTGATTACCTAGGACTAGATGGGCATTGGGTTTAGACCATTGCATGCATTGTGTGTTTTCATGTATGTGTTTGGTGTGTTACATGATGTGTGTTACATGTTGTGTGGATTATATACGTGGTAGGATGTATATAGGAAAATATATGAACACTAGGAACATAACCTGGGGTTCGAAAAGCCGATGTTGGTGATTCATGATGTGATGTACATTAGTGGTTGGATTATCGCTCTTGGGTAGACTAGCAAAGAATCACAATTTTCTATTTGACACATGTGTAGATGGCAAGTTGGAAGCGAAGTAAAGTGTAAGTTCTCCGCAGGAACTAGGGCGGGTTAGTTAGGCCGAGGTTGGGATGGTGAGGTAGAGATCTCATGGATTATCCACACTATGGACCTAAGGGTCACGGAGATGTCGGAATTAGATGACATCCTCGAGATGGACTGGATGACGGCACACTGGGTCGTCATTGGTTGTGATTGGGAGTCACTTTACGCACGGGGCCGGTGTTTATGTACCGGGGATAAGCATGATCTTTACCACAGGGCAGGTGTGACTACAGATATTCTGAGAAGATTGATGGGTTGGTTGCGAGGCCTTGCACAGGAGGGACGAGGCGGGCTAGGGTAGGTCACACCTTGGGTAGTTGAGAAAGGGGATGTTTTCCCGAATGATGTCGAGTTACCCCGAGAAGGATGTAGACTTCTAAGTAAGTCACGCCGGTGCGTCACCCGTTCTATAGCCGTAGGATGGCGCGGGTTGAGTTGAAGAAACTTGGAAATTAGGATACGAAGGAATTGTAGGACGAGCGTTATATTGGACCGGGCACTTCACCATGAGACGTTCCGGTTCTATTTGTGAATAAGAGAGACAAAACTCTTTGATTGTGTATAAACTATCAATAGTTGAACAAAGTCACGATCAGTACGTATTCCTTGCCCGGATTAATGATTCATCGTCGGTATGAGGGCGCGGGAGTATTCTAAGATAGATTTTCGCACCAGTTATCCTCTTATGAGAGTTGGGGAGGTAAACACCCCTAACACAGCGTTAGAGTCGCGGTACAAGCACTTTGACTTCACGGTGATGCCCTTGGTTGCGGGTCGCCCGGTGACATTCGGGATCTCGGTTTTAGGGTTTATGACCACATACAGATGAGTTGTAGTGAATATTTGTGGAAAGTCTTTGATCCTCAGCCCGGAGGATCGGGAAAATCGTTGACGAGTTGTTCTTCGGACCTTGCGGGAATTGTCGGTTAAATGTCAAATTCATCAAGGGAGTCGGCTAACTAAGGTGAATTTAAGACATGTAGTATCGGCGGTATAGGCAGCGACATAGTGAAAATAAAAGTATTTGCATATATGCGAGTTGACCCAGGAGAGGTCAAGTATGAGTGGGGTGAGTGGTATTGAGAGGGCATTCCAGAAATTAAAGGAGGCTTACTTGACACGTTACGAAAGTCCAGGAAATGGGATAAAGGTACCTGATGTGTTATGATGCGCCGAAGGACAGATTGGGATGCATTTTGATGCAGATCCGGGAGAGTATGCTTATGGTTCCGTGACCAGTAGAATCATGAAGCGAAATATTACCCGCACACGACATGGCGTTGGCGGCCATAGTCTTCGCGAGGATTTGGCATGACTATACATCTGAATAGTTTGAGATGTTTGAACCACAAAGTAAAAAGTATATCCTTCTACGGCTAGTTTTATCTGAGGGAGCTTTATGGGAGACCATGTCGGTCATCGATTCTTTGGGCGAGAGGTGGGAGAAGGGCTGAAAATCCTTTGAATCCCACGTCGATTAGAAACACCTCGGGAAGGTGGGTTTGATCTGACTTAGAGCCGGTGGGAAGGGTTGAGATGGGTGATCACGTCTTCTTGAAGGTGATACCTAAGAGAAGTGGTCGAGTTCGTGGCGAGGAAATTGTCGTTGAGATATATCGGGCCCCCTTGAGTCTTTCCGAGAGGGTCAGATCTGTCCCGTACCCGGTGGTTTTTCTTGCCAAAGGTTATCAGTTGTCAAAGAAGTATTCCATGTTTCCATGCAGGAGGTCTGACCACATCCAGGCTGATGTTCGGATTAGGCGAGGCTTATACGTTGATGCGAGGAAAGGCACCTTTGAGAGGGACTGTGCATGTTTAGATATTTGGGATCGGGTTTTGTGTATGGCCCATGAGGCTAGGGAATGTGTTGTAGCAACACCGAGTAGTGGAGTAGGAAACTTGGGGATGTAAGGACACGATGCGTGCTGGTTATCCATTGCTGTTGCGGGATGGAGGTACGGTTCGTAGTCATTTGGTATTAAGATGACTATTGCATATGCATTGTGATCTAAGGTGCATGTGTGTGTGAATTTCGGGATGAAATTCTTTTAAGGGGGGAAGAATGTAAATGTGACGCCCCAAAGCGAGGTGTCCATTTAATGACCAGTCAACCAAGTGATCTCATGAATGTCGGGTGTCAGGCACTATTCATGAATTGAAACAGAATCTCCTTTGTACGAGAGTTCTACCCACGATACAACATATCTAACATCCCATTATCATAAGACATATATGGTAAAAGCAGACACTTGGGCTATAAAACAATACTCATAAACATACTGACTTCTATATACCATGAATTCTGAAAAGTTAAATTTTACTCTTATACAACATATATTAAAATTCTAGAATTCTAATGCATGTAATACATCCCATAAAACCAAAGCCCTGACTGGCTTTCTTCTAAACGACCTCATGATGGCGGAGTCTCCTCGATGCACTCCTGTACTGAAATAATAAATTCCCTCGACGGGGTAAGCTAACGCCCGATAGTGGAATCACCTAAATGGGTTACTCTCTACCTAAAGTGCATATGCAATGCTCGATAAAAACACACATTCAAATGCATCCGTGATCTGCTTGAATGTCTACGCGAACCAACTCGGACCAGTCCTCCCCGACTCCCTCACCCCTGCCTAAGCCACGTATGAAACATTCTTTTAGTAAGATATTTGTTTTTAATTATGAACAACCCTCGATATAAGTAGTGGATCGACTCAGATGATCTATTTGGTGGACCCAACCCTCGGAGTGTATATCAATTGGGCCGACTCAGAGCGGATTGATATTTTATATGGACTACCCTCAGATATTGTAATGGACACACTCAGATAATTATTATTGGTCGATCCTCGAAACCACTCTCAATCAAAACCACCTCATGCACTCACTCTTATCATTCTAGGGTGCCCCGGTGCATATGGAATGCATGATGCCAATTCCAATACAATTTATATAACACATGCAAATATACGTCATCGTATATATTTTACATAATTTAAATCACACAGCATGTTATGTAATTTCACCAATCCATTACGGCAAAAATTGGCTCACTTGGTCTAATTATCAAACACGAAGCGATTGACTTGACTGCTGGAATAAGTACATTTGCACAAAATTTATTTTTGTGTCACAATTCACGTGAACAGTAAAACCCTCGGGTTACTGTTCATGGCCAATCACCAAATATCGGCTTCACGTTGTGAACTCAAATTTTGTAGCCATTTAGGCCTCATATTACACATCCACAATGCAATTTGTTCTAAATTATACAATTAACTCTTGGCTTGACCATTGGACGGTCACGGATTACCTGAAATGGGTTTCGCAATTTTCTAACAATTAGGTTCGAATTTGGGGCCAGATCAAACGGCCCTCGACTCGATCAATAAGCATCATAAATACTTAAACAAATTAGCCAAAACTCGTAGGATGAAACCCCTGCCTCAGGAGTTCAGTAAACTCATTAAGCGATTACACATCGTTGCCCTCGCCATGTAGAGCGACTTTCATGCTTGTCTGACCCAATTGCGACGATCGGATTGCTTGTAATCCCCAGAGAGAGTGGCTCTCCCTCTCTCTAGAAATATCAAATCTCCTTACTACTTGTAAGTTCACCCTCTTTCCGCGTTTTGGTCTTTTCTTAAGGAGAGAAGAAGACCCTTATTTGGACTTTGTCCTTTTCATTCTGATCCAATTAATGCAAATCTATGTCCTAAGTTTGGATTTTAAAGGCATTTGGCACTATCTCGGCCGTCTCTTTTATCATCTCTCTACTCATCTGACATGTGTCACATTAGTATGTTATGGTGACTACTGTCACATCACATGTCGTTTGACACCGGCTTCGATGTCTCTCGGCTTGTGCAAATTAAATGTCTTGAATTCAACGGAATTTGACGTGTTAGCTATAGATTCGAGGCGATTCAACGGGTGAATCCGTTTCATCATCTGAGATCTAGAAAAATTTCAGGTTTTGACCAAAATTACGATTTTGCCATTTTCGAAAGTGGAAATTTCTCGAGTCTTACATTAAACCAGAAAATTTAAATTTTCCTACTATAAGTATAAAATAAATAACAAAAAAAATAATAATAAAATGGCTAGAAACTTTAGAATATTCCCTAGAACTACGGATGGCCAAGCAGTTGCGTGTTTGATTAAAATCTCACAAAAACTCAAATAACTCATAAGTTTAGCTGAATTCCTAGGTAGTGAGAATTCTTTATGAATTTTAGTAGGTATCCTAGTAACCCCTAGGAACAAGATTTTCTTAAAAATCTCGAGTTAGAAAATGACTTGAGTTAAGTTAATTTAAAATAGAATTAAACTAAAAAATAAATAAATTGTTTTGGGAAAGAAAGCAGGCAGGATGATTATTAGCGTGTAATATTTAGAAGTGGGCCTCGTGTCAACTTGACTTAAAAGGAAAGAGGAGAAAAGATGGGATTTTCTCTGTGCAAGCAGCAGGCGGAGTGGGTGTAAATGAGAGAGAGAGAGAAATTTCTCCTTCTCTCTATGATGCATGGAGATCGGAGTGTGTTCGAATCTGTCGAACCCGAGATTTAAAGTTCATCTATGTGAGGGCTGCGTGGAGTGCAAACCGACATGCGATTTCACATAATAGATCGGGTTTGGAGAAGAGAATCTAGTGAGAGAGCTCTAACCTCTCTAAGATTCCTAGGCTTGATCGATTAGCTCGGTTTTGTTGGGCGAGACTTAAAAGTCAGAGTACTCGTCGGTAAAACATGGTTCTCGATCGAAAATTTTCTCATCGAGATTTTTGAAGTTCGGAAGTGAGTGGGTCTTGGATCTTAGGGACTCAAAGTTTAGTCTTCGCTCCTAGAGGTAGGAACCTTCCTATTCGAGTTATATTTCATCTAAAATGCTGTTTGGTCTTGGTTGAGCCCTAGGGGCTATTTGGTTTGTGTTCCGGACCACAGCTGAATTTTCTGGTTTGGAGCTATGATGTCCGATTTTTTGGGTAGCTTTGAGCTGATTTTTAGGTGAGTTCAGATGAGTTTTGTGCCGTGTTTATTGCTGGTTGTGGACTCAGATTGGGACTGAATTGAAAGAGTTGTTTCGGGATGAGTTTGGGTAGGAAAAATAGCATGTACGGGAGCTTTAAAGGCCTCGAGCTGATTTCGTGGGTTTCACGCGGCTGCTTGTTTGCCTTGTTTGTCTTGAGACCTCCCGACTTAGGACTGACCATAACTTTCTCGTTCGAGCTCTGTTTTGGGTGTTCTTGGACTCTATGGAAAGCCCTTTAATTAAATCCATCCATATATGGTTTATAAAATTTGAGCTCATATTTGGTCAAAGATGAAAAATAGTAGGCCCATTGATTCGTCACGTCGATCCACTTTATTCCTCTGAGCCTCCAACGAGGACGACCATAACTTTCGTTCGAGCTAGTTTTTGGGTGTTCTTGGGCTATGAAGATCTTGGAGTCTAACATATGACCATTCTTTTCAATGGCAATTAGTGTACACACACCCTTTTGAAAAAAAATTGATTATTCCTGATAAGTGTCTTAATTGTTAGTTGTGTGGGCGTGGCTTGAGTTGTGTGCTAAAGTGGCCATTACATATGGCAGGTTGTAGGCTATCTTAGGTGCATGATATGTCATAGATTAGCTGGGAAATGAGTTGTGTCATTACTTACCTAGGTAGTGACTTGATGGGGAAATGTTAACGTAATGTTTGTGTGATTGATTGGAATGACATTTCTTGGTTAGAGGAGTCATGCTTGGATGTCGATATGTGTGCTCTAATACATATTGGGTTTGATGTGTTTTCATGTGGACATGGCTATTGCATGGCATGTTGTAGGCTAGTTTATAGGCATTATGTGCCATGATGTGGCCCTAGGAGTTTGAGTATGATTACTTGTCTAAGTAGTAGTTGGAATGATGTTGATGCATGCTTGTTTGATGTGTTGATGAATGTGATAAATATTAGTATGGCGCATGTATATTAACGTTTAATGAATGTGTGGAATTTTGTGTGCATTAGACATGAGTGTCCAACATTTACGGTGTAGTGTACGGTATAGGGTATCCATGTAGAGGTCTTTATACATTGGGCATGACTTAGAGTGCAATGGCACAATTGCATTGCATTGGTGCGCAAGTACATAGCATGAAATGAGTGTGAGTGCATGGGAAAATGAGCATTGTGTTTAGTGTTGATGTTGGTTTTGGTCTAGGGACAAAGTCCAAAAAGGTCGCATGAATGATTGGAGGTTGCCTAACATGGCTTTTGAACAAAGTGGTTTTATCGGAGGGTTGTCCACATAATTATTATCGGAGTATGTCCAAAACAATAAAATTGTATTGGAAGGTTGTCCGAAGAATTGTGTTGGGAAATCGTCCAACAATTCATGTCGGAGAGGCCGTGAATTGTTTGATTATCAGTAAATTCACCTAGGAGGATTGTCCAACGTATTTATATCGGAGGGTTGCCCACAAATAAAACAAATATTTTTGTTTGGAAACGGTTTTCATACATGGCATACTGCATGTTGAGAGAAGTCGGTGAGGACTTGGTATAGGGATCATGAGGAGTAGCATCTCATTCATGTCATGTACGTTCCATTATAGGATTGACATAATCGTGATTAGAATGTGCTAATGGCATGACCATTGCATGTGCACTTAGGTGGGGAGTAGCCCTTATAGGATTTCATTCTGCGGGCATTGCTCGCGAGAAATCGATGTGGGACCACTTCAAATACGAGAAGAATGTCTTGAGGGAGATGGTGCTCACTAGAGTAGATAATGAGAAGAAAGTCGGATTGTGGCTTTGATTTATATTTTGTAAAACATGTAGTAGAATTCTTAATTTTGATATATGTTTTATATAAGAGTGATGTATATTTAAGCTCTTATGGACTATAGTCCTATAGTCATGTGCTTATATGTTTTAGTATGGATAAATGGGCCCTATGTGGCCATTTTTACTTGTATGTGGACTCGGTGTGGTCGTCGTATAATATTTGGACGGGTTGCCATGAAAATGCACAGGTTGTATTTTGGGTAGAGCTCCCCATAAAAAGGAGACTCTGCCCGATTTTCGTTAAATCTTGAGTCTTAGGAAAAGGGGACTAAATGGTGTGGTGTCGGGTTGCAGGCATCCACGAATCTTCCGCGGGTTGAGTTGTCAGCGGACCCAAAGGATTTGGGATTATCACGAAGTAGAATGATAAAACTCTTGAACAAATCTCTAGCAAAATATATAATTTGATAACAAATTGTGTTTGAAGAAGTTTTAAAAAAAGAAGGAATTTATGATAGTAATAAATGAGAGTAGTAACTTTGTACAAATGATAGAGAAATCCAATTTAAAGTTTGATGCTTGTAATATTCCAAGTCAAATGAAGAATTTAAGCCTAAAACATAATAAAAATCTTTAAACCGGATATAACATAAGAATTTTTGTATTAACGTTTTAGAAATCATGAAAATAATAAAAGAAAAAAATGATTATGATAAAGATGATATTGTATTAATAGAATCTTTAACCTATTATAAATTTGAATTCTTAACAAATGATTAGATATTAAAGACATTATATATCTCTAAGACTTAAAAATCTTTACAAGAATCAATGACAATTATACAACTAAATCTCCCTCGAAATGAAGAAGAAATATTGGCAAGGATAAGATAGAAAATTTAAGAACAAAAATATACTTGGTGGTAATAACTTTAGATTTAAATTTGGTAAATAAAAATACTGATAATAATATCCAAGAAGTTTCTAATCAAGAAGAAGATCTTAGTGTGAATTAGATAGAAATTCCAAATATAGATTAAAAGGGATTATCATGGGTGAGATCCAGAGAGGTCGTTGGATTGCTACATATAATATGTTATTGAGAGAGCGTGTTGACTTTACAATTTAAACTCTTATGCATATAAGTTTTCTATAATGCGATAAATTTAATCTATTTTTGAGTTATTTGTCATAATCATTTGTTTACCGCATATTGAGATTATAGAGCCTACATATGGTATCGAGCCCTAGGTTCGAGATAAAATAAAGAAATAATCATATAATGATACAATAATAATGATTAAATTTCTCTTGTTTAAGGAAATAGGAATATCAAAATTCAAAGAAATTAGAAAAATTAAATTATTTTATTTTAACTATAATATAAAAACAAATTATCCAAGAATCTCAAATGATAATATCGAAGTTTATGATCTAGAACAATTTGATACAAAATATTGGTTTAGTGATGAATAAGAGAAGATATACTCAAAATGTTTGTTATGATATAAGCATGATATGTGACGCCCCATTTCAGGGGTCAGGTTGACCACCGTCGACTGCCGGAAAACACATTGTGTCTCATATCATGAGACCCATTACATGAGTAAAAATGTCCCATTGGCACACACATCATACTCACCAAAATATATCCAACTATATTACAATAGTTTCAAGGATTTGTTACATCGCTCTTAATCTGAGCATGTTTCAATTGTAATATTTCATACATGTTTTCAAAAAGCGTAATCAAAGCCACATGTCGGCACCTTCCTCAGCGACCTCTGTGGCGCGAGTCTTCCCGAAACACTCCTGTACACGAAGGGGATCCACGGCGGGTGAAGCGATGCCCGATGGTGATATTTTCTACATGGGTTACTCCCGCTAAAATGCACATGCAGTAGTGCAAACCTGAACATCCGCATTCCATACAATTTACAATTCACACATGGAATGATCTATATCATGCATGAAATGTTTTCCATGCCTATATCTCGAGTCGCTCCCGCGACTCCCTCACACGTCTATGAGAGTGTAATCGATCATAGTAATGCCAATAACACCCATATCACAGAGCTTTTGTGGCTCACCCGACCTGATACAATTTTCGATGGGTAGCCATCAGTCAATCCTGACTCCACATTACTCAACTTTTTAGGTCTAAGTGATGAACATGGCCAGAGTATTTTTCTCTTTAGCGACGAACTTTTCGGATTACACCACGGGTCTGCGCCCCATATAAAACTTTTCGGATAGTGCAGTGTGTCTCCATACCTGTCTGAGCAGCACTGGATAGTCTGTGGGTCTCGCTGTAGAAGAACCTTTTGGATAATACCATGGGTCTCACGAGTTCGAGGGCCTTGACACACATTAATTATTTCTCATTTTATAATTTGTACTATGAGTCTTTATTGGACTTAGTCCAGACAAACTCGACCCACATTCACGAAAGTGGTGGGAATAACCATACCAGATGCACCCACCGCGACTTGGCGATGTCACGGAGTGCACATGAATGCAATAATGCCAATTCATATAATCAATTCCTATGGTTCTTAGACAATTATATTTCATATAATTCAACCACTCATGTTAACACATCAATTTAGCATGCATCAACATATAATTTTCCACACAATCCATGCCATCAATTCAAGCGAATTCCGCATTGGACATTTCGGTCCAACAAGCAAATCGGAATTTGTTTTTAACAATCCCACATCGATTATGGTAGTCATAGGCGATACCCTCATCATTACATCGGTTCCATTTCTTGGAACCGAAATGCTACCCCTTCAGACCTCATGACACCCCGAAACCATTGTGGCTTTTAAAGAAATAAAGTAGGAGAAAACCCTTACCTCTCGGGTTTATGCGAGGAAACTCCACAAGCCAGTGTCCGCATAGCCCTTGCGGCGTAGATAGCTTCTCCTCTTGCTCTGATAAGAATCGATGATCCGAATGCCAGGAAATCTAGAGAGAAGTTGGACTCTCTCTTTCATCTGTTTTCCCTCATTCAGGATACGGAGCCCAAGAAATGAAGAAGATGTTCTTTTCTCTTTTTCATTTATTCCACTTTTTCCCACTTAGTTGACTTTAGGGACCCTTTTGACATATGACAATATAAGCCATTTGCTCTCTTTATCACTCTGTTTATTAAGTAGCCGGCGTGTAATCGCGTGGATACATCTTATTAGGTGTCCATTGTCAGATCACATGTGTCTCATATCATGTGTACTTCTCACAGAAGCTATCATCTACGACACTAGGCAGGTGTCTTGAAGACGTGAAATTAAGTGTTGAATTCGACCAGAACTGGCGTGGTAGCTAGATTTCGCGAGACGATTCCAACGGTGAAGTCCATTCATCATCCGAGATCTAAAAAAATTCTAGATTTTGACTGAAATTACCATTTTACCATTTTTCAGAAAATTAGAATTTTCTCGGGTCTTACATGATAGACTTAACTTAAGTAGATAAGATAAAAGAATTTAAAAAATGAAAAAAAAAAAAACAATCATATATTTAACAGAAAATCATGATCAATATCATATAGAAGAATTTTGCAATTGTGAAGAAATATTTACAACAATAAAATTATTAGATAATATAAGAACATTTTTAGAATCCTTATGATTAGATAATAAAGGAAAAATTATAATTGTAAATCATAAATCTGATAATTTCTTGAAAGGAGTTATATAAATTAAGCATGAGAAGTAGGGTAGTAAAACCCTTGACCAATTCTCGGCAAAATATAAAATTTGATAACAAACGTGTTTGAAAAGAAGAAAGGAAATTTATGATAGTAATAAATGAGTGTAAATTTTTACAAATGATAGAGAAATCAATATAAAGTTGATGCTTATAATGAAATAAAGTTAGCTAAATAATAAATTCTAAGTTAAGTAGAGACTTAGGCTTTGAAACATAAAAAAATCCAATCGGATATAACATAGAATTTTTGTATTAGGTTTTAGAAATCATGAGAAAATAATAAAAGAAAAAGATGATTATGATGAAGATGATATTTATTAATAGAATCTTTAACTCACTATGTCGGCTCGATTTCGAGAGTCGAAATTTTTTGACTCTTTTGTTTTGTTTTTGTTTTTGCTATTGATCGACTTTAGCCGGCGTGGCTTAGCGAAGTGTATTCTAAGGCTGCAGTCGCGGCAGAGTCCTGTGCGCGCCGGGTACGTGCAGTGGCGTTCGGATCCTTATCATGCGCTGTGCCCTTGTCTTGCCCAAGGTGTGCGAGATCATGCGCTCTGTCGCGCATCCTCAAGCGTAATGTCGCGACCACGAGGGCTATGTCGCGACATACAGGAAACCAGTCCGGATTCTATGTGATAGAAAACTTTTAAAATAAAATAATATTATTTTAATATCTTTGAATTTTGTTATTCATATTTCTTTAAATAAGAGAAATTTAATCATTATTATTGTATCATTATATGATTACTTCTTTTTATTTTATCTGAACATAGGGCTTTGATACCATTAAGTGTAGGGCTCTATAATCTCAATATAGGGTAAACAACGGATTATAACAAATAACTAAAATAGATGAAATTTATCATACTAGAAAACTTATATACGAGATAAGAGTTTAAATAGTAAAAGTGCCACAGTCTCCTGGGTTACATATTATGTAGCAATCCGAGTTACCTTAAGTATCTACTTCCCTGAGTAATCCCTTTTTTAATGCATATTTGGAATTTCTATCTTATTGCGATTGTAATAAAATATTTCACTAAGATCTTCTTGTTGATTATAAGCTTCTTAGATATTATTATCATTACTGATATTTAACAAATTTAAATCTAAAGTTATTACCATCAGATATATTTTGTTCTTAAATTTTCTATCTTATCCTTTATTAATATTTCTTCTTTCATTTATTGAGAGAGATTTAGTTGTATAATTGTCATTGATTCTTGTAAAGATATTTAAGGCTTAGGGTATATAATGTATTCCAATATCAAATCATTTGTTAAGAATTCAAATTTATAATACATTAAAGATTCTATTAATTCAATATCATCTTCATCATAATCATCTTTTTCTTTTATTGTTTTCATGATTTCTAAAACGTTAATACAAAAATTCTTATGTTATATACGGTTTTAGGATTTTTATTATGTTTTAGGTTTAAAGTATTCATTTGACTAAGAATTTATTATTTAGCTAACTTTACTATTACGGCATCAGCTTTAAATTGGTTCTCATCATTTGCGAAAGTTCTTTACTCTCATTGTCTTATCATAAATTCCTTTCTTTTTTTTTCAAAACTTCTTCAAACACGTTTTGTTATCAAATTTTTATATTTTGCTAGTAGATATTTGTTCAAGGGTTTTACTTGTGGCGCTGATTTTCGAGGTCGGTTGACCAACCGTCAATGCATGAATTTACGTCTTAGGTCGTCTGCACCTAAATCTTGAGTGCGGACGAGGTACCATATGGACACCCGAGTTACTCGATACCACTTCCATATGTCCCTTCACCGAGACCCATTCATTCATATTTAAATCTAAAATATGAAAAAAAAAGTGAATAATTACAGTCCGTAGGGGTCCGATCAAGACCCTCTTTGTGATGCCCCAAAACCCGGGGGTCTCGTTGACAACCCGTCAACTCGCGAAATTCCTGTGGATTTCGGGTGACCTGATACCACACTATTGTGTCCCATTTATTGGGATCCATATTTTCACAAAAAATCAGGCAGAGTCTTCTTTGTTCGGGAGCTTTACCCAACATAAAACCTATATAACAATTATACAGGTTGTATAACAATTATACAACCCATATTTTCACATTTGACTAAGAATTTATTATTTAGCTAACTTTACTATTACAAGCATCAACTTTAAATTGGATTTCTCTATCATTTGTAGAAAGTTACTACTCTCATTTATTACTATCATAAATTCTTTTCTTTTTTTCAAAACTTCTTCAAACACGTTTTGTTATCAAATTTTATATTTTGCTAGATATTTGTTCAAGGTTTTACTTGTAGCGTCGATTTCAGGGGGTCCGGGTTGGCTTGACGATCAGCGCGGAATTTCTATCTTAGGTCGTCTTGCACCTAATTCTTGGTATCGGGCCGTTACCCGACTACCATGGACACGAGTTACTCGATACCACTTCCATATGTCCGCTTCCACTTGGGACCCGTTAATTCATATTTAAATCTAAAATGAAAAAAAAAGTGTATTACGATCCCGGTAGGGAATTAGATCCACGACCACTCTTTGTGAGCCCCAAAACCCGGGGGTCGTTGACCTTGCGTCGACCGTGAAATTCCTTTGGATTCCCGGGTGACCGATACTGCTTGTTGTGTCCTGTTTATTCGGATCCATATTTTCACAAAAAAATCGAGCAGAGTCTTCTTTGTTTGGGGCTTTGCGACAGCCCACAGCACCGTATAACGGTATAGCCATAATCCATCGAGGGTCTCGATAAGTAGCAATGACTACATGGGGTCCATCACATCCATATCCTGTGCTGACTATATCCTGACTACCCATGGACAGAGTTATTCTGTGGCCTTGACAGGGGTCTGACCACAGTCGACTACGAAAAACATGTGTCTCATTTCATGAGACTCATACATAGTAAGATGACTGATAAGGGCCCATATTATCTTTCGTCCATCGTTACAAAACCATACATTTATAGATTCAAGAGTTATTACATCACTCTCTTAATACAAAACATATGTTAAAACTAGTTTGTTATAATGTATACCTGAAAACATGAATAAATGCCACGGTCAGTGCCGCCGTAGTCGAGCCTCTAAGAACCACGTGCTGTACCTATCTGTACACGGAAGGGATCCACGGCTTGGGGTGAAGCAAAACTTGATGGTGATAATCTCCTACAAAGGTTACTCCCGCTCTATTGATCATGCAATGGCACACGAACATTCCAAGTAATTTATATAAGTCCACTACTCGAATGTCTGCATGTTAAGGATGAGAATGTGATACACACCCATCCCCACGTCTTGAGCCCTCAACGACTCCTCGTGTGCATGCCTAAGCCCAGTGTGAGAAACACTATTTTCAAAACAAAAGGTTTTTGTTCTTGAAAACATAATACTAATTTTCCAATTAAATTCTATTGGATAACCCTCCGAGGCGAATTGCTGGATAACACTCCAAAACAGTCATGGGTCATCCTCCGAGATGGACTATTGGACAACTCTCCAAGGCAATTCTTCGGAAAATATTCTCATGAAATTCATTTGACAACCATGTTTTTTTTTTCATGTCATGCACTCATACCTACTGTTCTAGGCTACTCCAGTGCATATGAAATGTAATATGCCATTTCCCAATAATTCATGTTAATATATCGAAGCATCGTGTGTATATTAACAAAATTTCTTGCATGTTATTCCTGACCGTAACACACAACTTAAAAATCCAGCACTAACCGAAAAATTGCCCAATGTTCTCCACAAGAACATGACTGCAATCTTGATTCAATGGGTTTTCCATAGAGTCTAAGAACACTCGAAACGGAGTTAGGACGAAGAAGTTATGACCTTCCGAAGTTAGAGGTCACACATGAATAGGCGCGTATTACCCGGCGCCTGCGACCTACCAGATGGCCACTTTCGGGCTAGCTCCGGTACCCACTACCCTCCATGGGCATCGAAAATATTGACTCAATGGGCTTTCCATAGAGTCCAAGAACAAAAAAAAAAAGTTCGGTTGAAGAAGTTATGACCTTCGAGTTGGAGTCACCGTGAATAGACGGCCCTACGACGACCTGCAACCTGTCGAGCAACCCCTTTCCAGACATATCCAGTACTCACTATCCTCCAAAAGGAATACAGATGGAATATTGACTAAAATGGGCTTTTTCCATAGGTCAAGAACACCAGCGAGTTCGGACCTTTGAAGAAGTTATGACCTTCGAGTCGAGAGGTCACACATGAATAAAGCGAGCCCTACGGGGACAGCTTACCCGACCTGTCAAGGTAACCTTTACGGATAGATCCTAGTTCACTGCCCTCTACAGGCATACGGATGGAATCTTGACTCAATGGGCTTTCCATAGAGTCACAATAACTGCAACGGAGTTCGGATGAAGAAGTTATGTGCCAGAAGTTGGAGTCACACATGAATGGCGGCTACGGCGGCCACACGGAACCTGCAGACAGCCCCTTTCCATCCCGGTTCCAATACCCAATTCCTCCACAGAGCATACGGATGGAATCTTGTCAATGGGATTTCCATAGAGCCCCGAAACAAGCGGAGTTCGGTTCAAAAGAAGTTATGGCCTTGAATTTAGAGAGGTCATACATGGCCAACCAATCCTAGTAGACGGCACTAACCGGCCAACCCTAGACGGCCTAATTACCTAATGTCCTCCACAGAAATATGGCTGCAATCTTGACTCAATGGGCTTTCCATAGAGTCTAAGAACACCCAAATAGGAGTTCGAACAAAGAAGTTATCACCTTTCGAAGTTGGAGGTCACATATGACTAGTCAGCGACAGGCCAACCTGGCCCAGGGTGACCCCATCTGGTGGCGGCCCCATGGGGCCGGCCCGAGTTAGATGAGCCTGCGGAGCCGGCCCGGCCAGGAGTAGACACAGCTGGATTGCCCTTCCACTAGACTATTCAGGGTAAACAGACCATAACTTAGGCTACAGAGGTCTGATTTGAAAAATTTAAAAGTCTAACATTAAGTTCACTAATGTGGCTACAGTTTACCAGAAGGACTCACTACCAAATTTCCTTTATTTCCTACCCAAAACCAGTCCTAAAGTCTGACTAATGCGCATGATAAAAATAGTGTAACTTCCCTTGGTTCAAAATGCAACCAAACACCTCCCTTGGGGCAAGACACCACCACACAACCCTTAGTGTAGAAAATAACCAAAGTAGGAGAAGACCTACCTCTTGGGTTTGTCGAAACTCCCAGGTGGAATCTCTGCCTTGTAGCTCTTTTCATGAGGAAAGACTTTCTCTCTTACTTCTTCGAAAATCGATGGTTCAATCGTCAAAAAATCTGGAGAGAAGGTAGAGCCTCTCTCTCTCTAACTCTTTCCTCTCAAATTTGGTTTTCCTTTCTCTCTCCCAATGGAGTTAGGAAGATAGAGATCCAAGTGAGATGTCCTCTCACTTGCCACTTGTCCAATTCTCTCTCTCCGGGGTTTAACAACTTTGTACCACCTCAATACATCCCTTTATCGGGATAAATTCATTCACATTTAAATCTAAAATATGAAAGTAAAACCTTAGTACAACGTAGAGTCCCGGGTGCGACCACTCTTACCATAATTACATACTTGACTATTTGAACCAACAGTCCCCGAAGAATTTAATTACAATTCTTTTATGTAAAATCTTTTACAAAAAGTAATATCAAGGCCGCACATCAGCCTCCTTCATAATCACGGCCTCGTTAGAGCGTCATCTCCCTTTACACTCCCTTTACCTGAAAGGGGATCCCACGATGGGGTGAGAAATCTTGATGAGAATAATTCCTCTGAGTACACTTCCCACCTAAATGCATGCGTCTGTTTCACACATTCAAGTAAAACATATGCACATTCTACTCAAATGTCACATGCCATGGATGAGAATGTGACTCACCCTTTGCCATGTCAGTCCTCATAGCTCCCTCCTGCATTGCATATGCAAGTGTGGAAACCATCATTATGTTCATGACCATTTTTTTCCAAAACAA